>JBBPNO010000087.1:0-64206 GCA_038090915.1 Boletus eberwhitei
GAGCTGTTGTTAGTTTGAAAGGGAATCAGTCGTCTGCAAGTGTACAAAGTACGGTCTTGAGAAAAGAAGTATACCATGGTGAACTGTGTGGGACTGAACTGCCAGTCCGAAGACAGTGTCCAAGGCCCTGTCAGGATATCGACTGGGTACATGTAGTACGGCTCAGGATGATATAGTAGCCTCGAGCCATCCGTTTTGGGAACTATTTCAGAAGTGAGTCGGATGTCGGGCCCAATATCTGCACACCCATATGCTCTCGCCTGGTACTCCCTAGAACAGTAGGTTCGACAAGACTAGTAGGAATGATACTATCATTGTATAAACGGTTAAGATGGATCGAGAGAAGTCAAAGCCACGTCGAATAGGTTGTCGAATCTCTCCATTCGTCCTTCATTTCCGACAAGAAAAAAATCAACGAGGTTGTCTGTCACGAGAGAGCTATCGCCCTGAGTATCGTGCACAGTAGACGTGGTGCTCTATGGGGTATTATAGACCTAATTAACTCTTATAGAAGGTGCCATCACCAACACCAATCAAAAACACAATGCTCCCAACAAAAAAAATTAAGTTCCTGTCTCGGAAGCGAAGACAAACATATCAACATGAAAGGTAGGACGAGGAAGCCCCCCAACCCTACCTGCAAAGGCGGATATGTACTAGCGTCTTTCAACGCGCAAAAGTCCATGATCGCTTTATAACGGATGGACGCTACGCTGAAGAAGGCGAGATGCCCTACCAGACACCCACAAGCGAGCCCACTGTGGGCACCCTTGAACGAGTTTTTTTCTCATTCATCGTCGAACCACCATTCGCCATAGAGCACACCCTGGGCTTCTGGCGCAAAGTCGTCGAATAGACCACGAGAGAAATCGAGACCACCCCAAGGGCATGCCATGCACTGCGTTCCAAGGACGTTGAGGGAAGAACATGTGACGTGAGAGTCGAACGAACCTTGTCAGTGATGGTGGCCTGGACGTTCTTCCCATTATACGAGATAGTGATCGACTTGAAGCAATATTGACCAGGGTATCCTGTCCCGAACTGCTCGACGTTCAAAGCCACGATCTGTTCTCCATTGTCAATAACAGCACTGGTGCTGATCAAGGTCACATACCATGTCACTGCGGGTATTCCAGATTCCACAAGCACCCCTGACAAAGCAAGTTGAGAACCGAATCATGGCGACATGGTTTTGGTACTCACAAACCGACATCGTAGAAGGTGAAGCGAGCGTTGGTAAAGGAACGTTTGTGGACGTCGACATCTGCACGAGCGCGGTTGGCTACTTCGTTGTGATGCCTACGCGACGGGGTCGCGTTGGCAAAAGGGAGCGCGAGAGTAAGAAAACTCAGGACGGTGGAGGGCTTCATCGCGGAGCAAGCTTAACACTGGTAGTAGTAATAGAAGAGAGGAAAAGCTTTTGACAAACGAGTGACTGGGAGAAGACCAGGCTTCTATGGAGGTATGAGCAGGTGATGGAAACGTGAGGGAAAGTTGGGCTTTTCACTGCTGGCCATGTTTGTTCGAGTCGGCTAGTGTGACGAGAACACCAAGCTAAGGGAAAGACATTAAATAATTGAATTCTTTGCACCACTTTGCCGAGACTTTGCCGGGTCCACTAAATCAGGGCCTTAAGAGTTTGGAAGCAAAGTCGGCGTGTTTCAGTTCAAACGGTGCTGACGGATTCTGGTATCTTCCGACGTCCAATTGCCGCGAGTGTACGAACAGAAATACATAACTGAAAAGCACATAAACAGAGTGGATAGTGTAATCAAAAACAAGACTAGAGCGGCGAGACAGGAGGTAACTGGCGGACTAACTTTGGTTACGAATAAACGGATATGCATGCCCTACACTGTATCACATAAATGGTTCCGAGCGTAACGCAGCTAATACCCTCCCTGCGAGCTAGGGACAGCTTGTTGGTGTTGTAGCGACGGTGAAGCCATCTTCATTGTCGGCGTGAGCGGCTGACGTGGTGGAGACTGATGTGGAGGGAGAGACGTCGAGTTTGGAAGGGGTGACGATCCAGCATTCTGCAGGCGAGGAGAAAGAGAGTGGGCGGCGTACTGTCCACCAGGGATCATGTGCCCTACAGACGACCCCATTGCCCCTGGCCGACTGACACTTCGGGTACCATTGGCTGACGGTGTACGCGCTGGCAATGCTCCAACAGTCGCGTGAGTGAGATTGGGACTGCCTGTACTCGTTGCAGTGTCTTGTTGCTGATTGCTCAGCGACGAAGTTTGCTGCAATGGTGGCGCGACTCCATTCCATTGTCGCCCAGGCGCAAGCTTCAGATTCAGGTTGGCGGCCCCTGCAGCCATTTGCATGTTGTAATGGGTGCCATTGGGCACTAGGTGTCCAACGTACGGAGTTTGAATAGGACGACCTTGTGTACTATGCATCACCGCGTTGACATCTTGACCTTGAGCAAGCGCCAGCTTCAAATTTTGCATCTGCTGTACAGTCAACCCATTGGGTGGTCGAGGGTGCATGTATGCGGCAGCATTGGGGATCGTGTAGCCATTGATGGGAATGTGGTATCCGTTGAGCGGGATTGAAACAGGCTGTTGTTGCACGTCCGTCTTCTGACGCACCGGCGAACCGGTTGGCAATGCAGGTTGTTGGGATTCTGTGGCGGCGGAAGCAACTGGGTCGGGAGCGTGTTGATTGATTCCGTTGGCCGGCGCGCCCTTCGTGGCATTCCCATTTGGTGTGGACAAAAGTTTCACCGAATCTGTATCTGAGGGAGGGGGTGCAGGAGATGGAGAACTGCCGACAGTACCATTCGCCGATGCAGTGGGCACGGTGGTACCCTGCGGTGGAGGCGTCTGAGACATTGGAATTGCCGGAATCATGTTCATTATTTGCGGCGGTCCAGGAGGTCGCAAAGCTGCGGTGTGGGAGATACGGGGGGTAGCGGACTGAGGTTGCAATGCCTTCATGTGCGTCTGCATCGCGATAGGGACCCCGTTAGGAACTGCGGAAAGTGGCACCGAAGTCATTTGCCGTGATGTGGCAAGCTGCGAAATGCCGTTTGCGAACGCGCGTGGGGTCTGTGCGTCTCTGCGAATGAACGGCTGTTGTGCACCAGTTCTAAACGGGACAACTGATTGCTGACGTCCTTCCGTTGAAACGAGCACCAGTGTCGCGTCATTGTTGATGTGCATTTGGTCTGATTCGGTAAGCAGTGTCATCAAGTGACGAAGGTGTTTGGGTGAAAAGTCGTCGACGAGGACGCGGTCCTGTTCATCGATGCCTTCTGGCGCCACAAGCGGGTCATCGTCTTCATCAAACCTCCACCGCTCTCGCAACCTCCGCATATCTTCATCGTTCTCGTCAAAACCCTCTTCCAGGCGCCGACCAAAGCTGCGGTGAGGCTGATTCGTAGTTGGTGAAAAACCATGCCTTCGGGAGAATGCATCGCGTCGATCAACCATAGTGTTACCGGACCGCGTTACACGACGACGAAGGTAGCGGAGGTGTTCAAATCCTCTCTCCACATCCGTGTTCGGCGACGATGACTCTGATGATCGCGCTGAAGGGGGGATGGCTTTCCAGTATCGGCGGGTGTAGGGGAGCGACGGACGCTGGTACGGGTTCTGAGACATCGCTCGTCAGAATCTCTGCAAAAAAAGGGGTTCAATCGAAGCCTGACCTCGATGATATCTTCGTAGCCATGATCCCTTTCTTTGCGTCGTGTAAGATCGCGTTCGATCGCAGCGTTGATGAGGGTGAGACGCTCTTTCGGACGAATAGCGGCTTCGGTCTGGAGTGATGGTGTACCAGAATCGCCGCTTTCTCTGGTGCGGATCTTCAGGCCGGTAATGCGGCTGTAAGAGGTATGTCAGTCAAAATCGAAAAGGTGTAATAACTATCATACTTCGTTAATTCTACTCTCGGTTTCTTTGCAACCCGCTCTTTCTCGTGCAGCAGTTCCTCGTCCTCCTTGGTTCCCAGGGCAGGGAACTTGCGCTTTAGCTCTGCGAAGTCGAGCCTTTTATCCCAGACTTGCACGGCTTGCTGTGCATTTTCTTTCTTCAGATTTTCGCGCGTTAAAAGTGTCTTGGCGAGTTCCAGCGACTGTGCGAGCTCGGATTGTAAACGCAAGAGCTTGTCCGACGATGTTGCCTGTGATGCTCGCGTCTTTCGCACGGACTTGATTTCGCGACGGCGGAAGCATATGTAGGATTCGTTGATAACGTCCGCTTCGTCGAACTAGATCCATGTCAGACGGACAGGGTGGGATACAAGCGGGTACCTACGTTCAGGGCGGGAATAATCCGATGACCCCCTCTTTCGATCCGGCGTTCTCTCCAGTATGGGTAGATCACCTTCGCCAATCGTAATAAATGCGCTGGCGGTGGTATCCAAATTGGAGCGATAAAGCTGGCAAACACGGAGGGAGGTAGCGGATTTGAGAAAATATCTTGATAGTCCGAGAAAGGAGGAAATGTCATGCCGGACCCCAATCCCTGAAGCCAGATCGCTAGTCAGTACATGATTCAACTGCGTTAGGCCGAGTGACATACATGATGGAGGAATTCAGTTTTATCATGGGTTACCTTCTCGAAGATACCCATTACCAACTCGAACTCGTCTTCCGTGATTGCGACAGCTTGGGCAGACTCCGGCTCCTTGCCCTTTGCTTTTGCGCTTCGCTGGGGACAAGAACGTATGGTAGCACCCGATGTGGAGACCGCGCCTTGCACACTAGTTCCCTCTCCACGAGCCTCCTCGTTATTGCGGTCGAGCCACTCCTTGTCACGCTCATCCATGTAATACGTGAACGAATCTATGAGGCCGCTAGAGAGAGCTTCTTCGACTGTTTCTGAAGAGCGCACATACGCATCCGGTTGCGTCCATCGATTAGAAGGGTAAAGCTCGGCATAATTATCGACCAGGCCCGTCGAGTCCGGTGTGGGGATATACGCTGCGGGAACCGGAATAACTTTGTCAGTTGCTCCTCGGGTCGAACGTCCCACGGACTGGTGGCGCTGCGATGCCGCGGAGAGCACCGCCTGCAGGTGGTGCTCCTGTAAAATTTGTCAGCCATCGATAATCGATTTCCCACGGTAGCAGCCAATCAGAAAGCGACACGTCGGTGTTTTCAACAAGGACGACACAACGCACGACGAGCACAGAGGAGACTCACGTTGGCGTCCTCAGCATCCACGCCAGCCGTGCTAACAATCCTGGCCTTTTCCTCGTCTTCGTCGAACGACAAGGTCTCCGCATCGATGCTACCATGGACGACCCTGAGACGAGTCTTGTTTGTGACTCGGTTGCGGTTTCGTAGGGCGGAAGTACCCAAATTGTGGTTGCGGGGCATATCATGGAGAGCGTTCAGAAAAAAAAGAAGAATCGACGGATAGCAAAAAACAGTGGGGGAGGGGTTGTCGTTGTCGGTGGCAGCGGCGGCGCTGGAGTCGGAAAATTGGCCGAAAAACCCACTTTCGGGCCGAGACAATAAAAGGGTGATCTGACAAATAACACGCCGCCGTCTGCCGGTGTTTGGTCACAAACACAACCCGCCCTGATTACTTACCTTTGGGCGTGCCGCTGACAGAAAAAAAGGGGAGGAATATCTAAACGAAAATCCTAAGTACTACGACTACGATGGCTCGACCCTTGGTGTCATCCTCGACCAAGTACTGATATAGTGGCACACTTGGCGCAAAGTCTACCACAGGTCAACGTGGCAGACTTAACAGAATAAAGTGGCGAATTCGCCATTCGGTTTGGCAGGCAATGACCAAGAAGCATACATCCTCTGCGCGATGGATCCATTAACGCATGACACCAATTAGGGATAGGACACTTACTATTTCAACGCAGCTCGTGGGCTAGAGAGTACAACGGATTCATCTTTCGCCAGCCGAACACTGTTGTCTCGACAGGCTGGGAAGAGGCACCGAGTAGAGTGGATGATGATGAAAGAATTCGACCGTCAACGAGATGCACGTCGTCATCCAAAGGCTGTGCAATGTCATGTAACAGTTGGTTCTGAAATCCACTCGATGGCGTGGAACCTCTCACAGTCAAGTGTGCCATGTCAGTTCAATACTAAATCCCATCGATCAGCTGTATATATGCTGCGATTCCATTGTTTTTGCTTACATCCGGGTTCGTTGGGTGTCTCTGCTCATCAGCCGCCATCGGGAGGATGCGGTAGCGCCATAACAGGGTCATGGATAGGACTAACAAAGAAAAAGTACCGCTCTAGGGCATTTTTCTGTGAGCAGCTAGAACAGAACGTGAGTGTTAGAATCCTTTGAGCCCATGCGAATAGTTACCTTGCCCTGATCCCTGCCTCCCTACGTGGTTTGTTCAATACATTCGATGAGAAGAGCCTTTCTGTGCTAGCTGCAAAGTAGCAGTGCTGCGAGAGACAAATTTTGGAGGGGATCGAGTGAGACATGTTGAGCGATGAGAAATGGCGGAGGCAAACGGTGGATGGGCTGAACAAGAGTGTTACGCCTCCTGGTCCATACTCGGCGCGTGGCTTTGCCACGTGAGAAGCTACGAATAGCTGGATTCAAATCAGCCACTTCAACCACAACACTCCAAGTAGCACTTGTGCTGCGTCCTTGGGTAGTACTGTTGCTGGAAGTTTGAAGGATGTCTTGTGCTACAGTTTCTACCGTCGTCGGTGCCAAACACCAGGTACTGATATGCTGGCTCAAGTGGCTAACTAGATCCAGGTTAGGGCCGAACAGCACCGACTCAGTGACTGCAAGGCATCCACGTCTTTGGCTCATGGCTTCACCGCGGGAGCTTACATGACGTGATGGAGAATCTCCACCCTTCCTTTGCAGTAATGCAGGAAGGCCAGAGAATCTCATACTACACGTGCCTTCGTCCCACTAATGTACAGAGATAAGCCAAAGTGTCTTTGTACCAAAACAAGAAGGTGTACAGTAGCCATAGGCTCCAGTGTAGTCTTTGCATTGCGACCAACAGGCTCCCATTTTCCTGCGCTTTCGCATGTGTCAAGCTTTGCTTCCCGCTAACCCCGAGGTTGCTCGTGTAATGTAGGTACATCCGAGCCTCCCACTTGTCGATGATGATGATGCATAGGTCTACCAAGTTACTGGTCCATTGAGTCGCGTTCAAGAACACTTTCCACGTAGGGGGGAGTGCAGTATCCCGCTTCCTTGGGAACCCTGAAGCTGTACCTACCGGTGTTTACCATTTTCAAAGCTAAGTACTATCGCATATTGCAAGCACAGTATTCCTCTCAGATTCCGTACATCCAGCCCATGGAATCCGCGGGTGACGTGGTGTTATCGCGGCTTTCCAATATTCCAGTCTGCTGTCAAGCGAGAGATACTCGCCGTAACGACCGAAACATCAAGGTACATAGCGTTGTCAGAGAGTATTGGGATCACTGGGCAAGTCCAACTTTGACACTGCAGCAACCATAAATCGTTTTGACAGAGTTGACAACTGATAGTCCCTGAAAAAATCTGGGCTATCAGCCCACAAAGGAGATAAGTAGCCCCCTAAGTTCCCATTGCACTCGCCGCCACTGGGGAAGCTCGTAATGATAGTCGTGTGAGTGAGACGGCTAACAGTTTTGGGGAGACTCATCTTTTTGGTTGGATGTTTAGCAAATAATTGTGATTCGTTTAGACCACTACTATTCTGTCGCGAATTCAAGACCTTGAAGTTACTGGATCAAGCTCAAAGTTCAGGCTAACTATATCCCAGATATTGAACGGAGCCAAGCTTGAAGGCCGTAAAGTATTCCCCTGCCAATGTCACCAATTCTGTGTCAATACTTCACTTACCGCGTTAAATTGGATTTAATGTGCCTTTAGACAAAGAATATGGGTCTCTTTTTCCCTCTATCCCCCCAAGTAACACTCGAGAGACAATAGCGGGGTGATCGATAAGAACGTGGGACATCGATAGTTTACGAAGAGGATAGAATAAGGGCATTTTTCTTGCGCTTGTCGGTGATTAGTGGGCGAGCAGCGTGTGTTCTGTTTTTCCCATTTATACAATCCCTTTGTCTGAGCGGAATGCATAGACCGAGGGGTGGTCTCGGGTCCCACGAGGATGCCGTTCAACCTTTCGAGGGCCAACGCTGTTCGTTGATGCCTTTGAAATAGAGTTCTGGACGAGGCTGCCAGGGCGCAGGGCCAGTTTCGAGAGTCGCTTCCCGGAAGACCGGGTTAACACGTCAGAGTTTGTGACAAAATGAGGAATAAATAAGAATTCCAGAATAATGCAGTGATGATGCTGACACATGTTTGATCGACCGAAAAGACCTGTCAAACACGAGGCAGTCCAAGTTCATTTTGGCTAGGACGAAAATGATAACGGGCGTTGTTGACATCCGATTGGACGAGGAATTCGAATTTGGCGTAGTAGAAAATGAGTGATATTTCGGACTTTGAGTTTGCGACCCTCGGCCCGAGTTCTCTTCGACCACACACCAGGCGTTCACCATCACATTTCGAGTGATAAAAAATACGTGATTCGTTGTCGAAGTGGCCCTAGCAAGATAACGTATCACTTTACAAAGTTCAGATAAACTACGGTACTAGGTAACATTTAGTCGGAGACGTAAATCGCTGCGCTCGCTAAAGTGGTAACATACTACATCGAAGCGTGTGAATCTGTCGCTGGTCGTTGGATCGCTGTGTTGCCATCCACCTGCCAGAACGGATACTGTCCGCTCATTTGGCCGTGTTCACGTGGAATGGAGTGGATAGCGATAGGCTGGTTTGACCTGAATGAAAATCAAAAATATTTGACAGAATGGTGGCCCATTGGCGGGGTGTGGAAACGAGGGTCAATTTACGTTTTATCTCCCTGGGGATGGGCCATGTGATCGAATTTGAGAATCTGATGTGTCTGTCACCGCCAACATATGTACTAATACTTATTCACCCAACTCGGATCTTTCGTTTCGTCCTCTCCCTCGAGGTCTTGCACAGTTCTCCTCTCACCGCGGCCATCTTTACATTCGTTATATATTTTTTCCTCCTCCACCTTCTTTTGCCTCCACATGACTCTTACTTTTGCAGACAGGCTCAACGCCCAGGTACCCCATCCTTCCTTCCACATAGTCCGCGCCGCTCATCTTCCATCAGGTTGCCGATTCTGCGATCGGGCGATGGTTTCGTCTCGAGGGGTCTGGCCATCCTCGTGAACGAGAGGGCTCGCGATTTATGGTGTGTCGCCTATCCGTCACCTCTCTGCACACACTAACGACGCGTTATAGACAGATATTCGTGCTGGTATAACAACTTGGGTGCGCAACTTTTCCGTTTCACCATGTCCTCTCCTGACGTTTTTCAAATAGGCCGCCATGGCATACATTGTCAGCCTTTCGTCCCTTGAAAAATAAACGTCTCATTCGCATATATCGCAGATCTCCGTCAATGCCTCGATTGTGTCTGACTCAGGAGGAACCTGTGTCTGCACTGGGCCAAATAACTGTGCAGCAGATGACACATATCTCTCATGCGTTCAGGAGATCAAGCAGGATCTCATAACCAGCACTGCTGCCATTTCTGCCCTCTCCTCAATCCTCATGGGTGCATTTGCCAACCTTCCTGTGGGTATGGCTCCTGGCATGGGTCTAAATGCCTATGTATGTCATCGCCCCGATCTCTGGTATTTCACCAGAGCTGACTGGTTACCCAACTCAGTTCACATACTCTGTCGTCGGCTACCATGGAAGTGGGTTTATAACATACCGAGAAGCCCTTTCTGCCGTCTTCTTGGAAGGGTACGCGTCAAACTTCCCAGAATTCTCAGAGTGCTGACGACCAACGGCTTCCACGCAGTTGGGTATTTTTTATCCTCTCGTTACTCGGTTTGCGTCAGTGGCTAGCGCGGATCATGCCACAGTCGCTCGTCCTTGCTGTGGGTGCCGGAATCGGTATTTATATTGCGTGCGTGTCTCTGAAACTTTAATTTATGGCCGCTGATGGGCTTCGATTCCTTTATTTAGATTTATTGGCCTGAGTATATCTTTTCTTTTTCCTTACCGCCGAGGAGGTGTTAACGTTTGCGTCCAGCGGCTGGTGGCTTAAACATCATTGGAGGGGACACGACTAACTTGGTAGGTTTAGGAGGATGTAATCCAAGCGGTACGCTATCTATCTCTGCCCTTTCTTTCCATCTAGTCTCACCAAGTTACTGTTACCCGATTCAGATTGGATCAGCGCAGACCTTCCATATTACTGTGGAACAGCGGTGCTGCAAAGTCCTACCACATGGTTAGGTGTCTTCACAGGCGGGTATGCAGCTTCCTTAGTTGGCTCGTCGAATTTGTTGCTTACTTATGTCTGTATCAAAGCATCTTAACTGTATTGTTGATGATGTACCGTGTCAAAGGTTCGATCCTCATAGGCATATTTGTTACATCCGTCATTTCGTGGCCACGATCAACTGCCGTGACATACTTCCCCTACACTTCTTCTGGCGACCAACTCTTCGATTTCTTCAAGCAAGTTGTCACATGGCACCCGCTGAAGTATATTGGTAATGCTCTAGATGTAAGCAAGTTTTCGCTTCTCTGGGTCACCATCATTGATGGGGGGGATACTAGTATAACTATGGCAATGGCAAGGTTTGGTACGCTCTCATCACCTTCCTCTACGTCGACATTTTGGGTGAGATCAGTGATAAGCTTAGCTTTACATTGACTTAACGAAACATTGTAGATACCACCGGTACCCTCTACTCTATGGCCAAATTTGCTGGACTCCGAGACCCGGTCACTCTTGACTTCGAAAACTCTACTATCGCCTACTGTGTTGATGCGTTCTCAATCTCCATGGGCGCTCTCGTTGGCACCAGTCCTGTCACGGCTTTCATTGAGTCTGCGACAGGTATTGCAGGTGTGTAAGCTCACTTATAGCATTCGACTTTGCACCAATAAGCTTGTAGAGGGTGGGAAGACCGGCATTACCGCGATTGTGACTGGCCTTCTGTTCTTCGTGTCCATCTTCTTTGCTCCTATCTTCGCCTCCATCCCTTCTTGGGCTACGGGTGGTGCTCTCGTCATTGTTGGCTCCCTCATGATCCGCAACGTTCGCGATATCAATTGGGATTATATCGGTGATGCACTTCCAGCCTTCCTGACGATCCTTATGATTCCACTATCATACAAGTAAGTTCTTCTGGAGAGAATTGGATGTACGACTGAGGTCTTGCAGCATTGCGTATGGTGTCATCACAGGCGTTGGGACTTATCTCCTTCTTAATGGCTTCGTCTGGGTTATGCGCAAACTGAGCGACGGTCGTATCACACCTCCCAATTACGACGCATCGGAGCCATGGGTCATCCCTCCTGGTGGTATCATTCCCCCATGGGTGTAAGTTCACAATCTACTTGCATTCCTCGTCCCTTCTGATCTTGTTGCAGCAAATACCTCATGGGTCGTAGGAGCAGTATTGTGGTCGATAACCCCTCAGAGTACCCCTTCCAAGTCCGCCATAGACATTCGGAGATCTCCATTGACTCTCAAGACCCAGGAAGTTTCACACCAAAGAACTCGAGCTTTGCTAACTCCGAGAAATAAACGCTCGCTGACATGTATAATTATTGTTGTGGTGGTCACTCCCGACCACATACGGGGACTGTCATTCTGTTTGTTCTCTTTATTGTGTATTTGGTTGTGCTGCTACTCTGTTGTTCCATCCCGTCCTTTTTTTTTTGCGGAACGGTTCCTACACCTTCCACATCTAGATGTATGGTGAGCCGCCACAGAGCGGGTCGTTCCAATTACTGGCTAAGAGGACCTTTCTGTGACTTCAAAACATTTTCTCTTTCTCTGGTGTTTCTTAGACAGGGATTTTGTGGCATTACCGTAAAAGAAAAAAAAAAAACTTTCCTGTCGAGATCTCGTTCAGTCTTAGTTCGACTGTGTTGTCATAGCAGAATTTCAGATACCGGTGGTATTTCTCCGGATGAGCTGACGTGCTTGTCGATCAAAGCTTCCATACTTGAGTTTACCGGGGCGCGGGCTTTTCATCGATGCGGCTAGACTGGATCATGGCATACTTAGAGTTCGTGCCATCGACAGTGGTTTGTCAAAGCTGTCACGATGGGTACCAGCGGCTAGCAAACCTTCATGAACATGCCAGTGGCGGTGGACTAAATGATTTTATCGTATAGCCGGCGAGGAGGCATGCCATGACGACCACTTTGTCCAAGTTCCTACCTTGCTTCGAGCGTCGGCAAAAAAACCTTGCTCGCTTGTGCAATCTCACGAGGGTTGCATAACATCGTACTGTATCACCACCGATCGGTCTTAGAAGACGAGCAGGGCTAGCAGATATGTACGACCAAATTAGGTGAAGCGATCATAATCTTCTTATAAGCGATATGTATGATAACACCTTTTGGAAGTGGCAAGCGCTCATGGAGAAGGGGGAAACCTACCCGCTCACTCCCCTGCTCGTTCGGCTTCGACGAGATAGCAATGGATCTGGTTTGCAGGGGGCGAGGGTGAGCGTAAGCGTAAGACCTGGATGGAGTGAAGTCATTGAAGTGAGTGCACATCCTCGCACAGGGGCTTCGCGTTCTCTCTACGCCCCACGGTAACGCGCCGCTCAGCGGGACCGCATTACGGTCGCACACAGCTGCAGCGTCACCCCACACGTCAATCCAAACCTCGGAACCACAGATAATCGATACGGGCTTACCTTTTGCTCGAATATGAATATGTTCAGACTCTCCGATTGGTTTCCCCTGGACCTCGCGTGGCGAACGAAAAATGGGGCAACCCGGCACCGCATGCCACATCCATTTTTTTGCTAATAATTTTATCGGATTTCTCTGTCTGAACGATGATCGTAAAAAGTACCCACAAGTTGATCTCAAAGGAAACAATTGATTTCGACCTCGTGTTTCGTGTGTCATGATCAGTCAAAGGTAATGTCACAACGCTCGTGGCTGCCATATGAAGATGCTGATGGCGTTGGTTAGTACCTCCAGCTCGGGTTCGCCTTCGGCGTGTGTGCAAACTCCGTGCAAAAAGATGGCCAATGAAAGTTGCTCAAAATGTCATGTTTTGATGCAAGAATTATGGCCGAACAAGAACGGGATGAAGAAAACAATCGTCCATCTCTGCCAACCCCCCTCCCTGCAACTACCTGAGTAACTTCATGATCCCGAGTTCTTCCGTCCCATTCCATATTTGATCAAACCTCGCTTCAACATCGAACTTACTTGCCCCATGGCACGATGACGACGCATCGCTTGACGCGATCACCGCAACAGGAGCGGCCGTGACTTGATGACGCAGGCAGAAACCATGATTTCTGATTCTCAATACATACCCATGGTGACAGTACAGCCTAAAGACTTGTTTGGCTTGTCGAATATGGAGTGGAGGACAACGATGACATCTCTGATCAAGGGTCGAGAGTTTTGAATTGGTGAATATGGATACCAAAGGGGTGGCATGGCAGGTGACAGAGACTATCTCCAATGGTTGCTTGTTTGTTGCACTGTCCGGACGATGTGCAAATCGATCCATAATTTGATTCATCAATCACCCGCACGCCAGAATCGACAAGAGTTTTCCCGAGCGGGCCTAATCGCTTCTTGCTCTTCTATTTCTTTGGCGAGGGGGCTGGCTCCAAGAAACAGGAGTGAAAGCTTACTAGCAAGTACACGTATTAATGTCTGATTTGCTCCAAGAGCCAGAACGCGGTATAGCATACAGAGGTATCGCGAGATATGACTAAGGCGCTCGCTGGCGATCTCTCTCGCGACTCGTCTTCGTGTCCACTCTCACGTATTCGCTCTCGTCCGGCGCGTGGGTGTCCGGTTCTTTCTTCACAGCCATATATGCCTCGCCAAGAATCTGCAGCGCAACGGCACGGAGGTTGGCTTTGCTGTGAGGGACGGTCGTATCTTCTAGTACGTGATCACAAGTCTCACGCAGGACGGACTCTATTTCGAGTTTCGTTCCCTGTAAAAGCCGTTGAACGATGAGCTACGAGATCAGAAGGATTGACAAACCTTGAAAAGGGCTTGTAGACCCTTCTCCGCGGCTTGTTCCTCCAAACGCTTTTTCTCTTCAGCTGGCAAATTTCCTGCCTTCTCGGCGGCCTGGATTTGATCGAAAACACTCTTCAGTTCAATAGCCGAACGTAGTGTCGACACCCTGTCGAAGATAAGAATCTTTGTATAAGACAGTACCAGGACGCTTACGTCTCGCTGAACATGTGGTACTTTCCTTGTACATTGTGCAACCAACCACCGACGCCGAACAACGTCTGACTGGTGGCTAGGAATTGCTTCGCCTTAGATAAGTAGACAAAGCCGATCGCATGCAATAGTTCAACGCCATACGACTCCTTCCTGAGCTCCCTGATGGAAGGTTCGTCAAGTTGGATAGATCCAAAAATTAAAAGACTTACCCTGCTTCGAGCTGACAGATTGTGCGCCAACTTCTGGATACATCTGCATCATCGGGACCGGTTGCTGACTCCGTAAAGATGCTAAGTTTGCGCTCCAAGTTCTCGACGCTGTCGAATGTGAGAACAAGATAAGATAGCCGGTTAAGACATGCACTGACAGCTTTCGTATCCGCTCGGCACGAGCTTCGGCTTTCTGACAAAGTTATTGGAAGTTGCAGCAAGGATCGAGAGACTTCAATTTACCTCAGCGGCGGATTTCCTCCCCTTCTCTTCTTTCCGTGCCCTCTCCTCTTCTGTCATGATTTCCTTGCCTTTGGCATCACGTTTCACTTCTTTACCATCTTCCCCTTCGGCTTCGTCGGCTTCCTGAAGAGCCGTCTTCATATCTCTGGCCAAGCTAATCTGACCAATGATAGGCAAGAAACGGTCTCCACCAAATATTGCGCCGAAAACCTCCTCGGGGTCAACGAAACCTCCTTCTGGCGCACTCTCCTTCGGACCGAACTCGTTGTACTTCTTGCGGAGCGCTGGATCTGAAAGCGTCTGGTAAGCAATCGCAATCTCCTTGAAACGCTCTTCGGCATGTGGATCGTCCGGATTCTTGTCAGGGTGATGTTTAATAGCCAACCGTCCTGGGCACCAACGTGGGATGAGAATCGCGCTGAGGTAGCACAAACAATCAGCAAAAGAATACTCACGATATGCTTTCTTGACGTCTTCTGTGGTCGCGTCTATTGGGACACCGAGGAGATCATAGTACCCAGTCTCCAAGGGTTTCTCTTGTGTGCCAATCTTCCGGCCTTTCCGTGTGGGGGCAGGGGTGGAACTTGAACCATTATATGTCTGTGGCGTGGAGGAAACGGATGCACCAGGTGGCAGTTGTACTGGATAGAACACATGTTGGTATACAGCTTGGCATTGGACGCACCGAACGCGGAGCAGGGTTCCTGGAGGAGGTGTCGACGAGGGTACGGGGAACTCCAACGAGGCACTGCATGTGCCACACTGCGAGCGCACATGTGGGCTATATAGCCGTGAAGAGCATACGGGATATGTTGTGTTCATAGTCGTGCACAGACAAGCACTTGCGCGGTTGTGCTACACCTCGACAGAGCGAGGGTTATAGCAGGTCACGTGAGCCTAATCTACTTTGGGCCCACACGTCACCACACCCGCAGACTCTGCAGTGGGAACTCTGGTATGATTCAGAACACTTGGGTTCGCGAAGAGTTGTGCCAGCAGATGAAGGAACGGAAATCTTGCTGCGACTCTCTGATCTGACTACAAATCAACCACCTCAGGCACGGCCTACACGGGACCCAGCTTGAATCATAACCTGCGAAAAAAAAAAAATTACCAAGAGGACGTCCGAAATGTCCTCCAATAACAACTCGGTACAGCCTAGCATTCAATTCATGCTTCAAGTCGGCTACACTTGCACTCCTTATCGCAGTGTTCATTATCCACTATAACCACCCCTAATGAGATAGACCCAAAGAATCGGAGCAAGATAATCAAAGTTCCTTCTTCTGATTAAGCTGCATAATACCCCGCTTACGACGAAAAGGGTATCGAGAACAAAGTTATCAGGCAAACGTACGAATTTTTTCCTTTGACCACTGAGGTCCGTGCATTCACGACCTGTTGTTGTCCATTCGCGCTACGGATTCTATCGGTCCTCCTGACACATTCGCACATGCGTCGTAGTTTTCCATAGCTATTCAAGAAACATCAGGGGAAAAGCAGATACCACCGTTAATATCGTCGTCAAGGCGAAGTACGATGTACGGACATCCTCGGATGTATGATGATTGCATTTGTTAAAATTGTTTCATACCTCAAACTTGTGGAGCACGTGGTGCATATCACCATCGTTCTCTCGCGCCTAGCAGCCTTGCAATATCTTGGGACTTGCATGCCCGTTCCCATGTGCGGAGAATAGCTCCGGCCAGTACCTCTAGGGTCAGGCTTCAGCTTCAGCTCAGAGGGGGCTTCAAGCACGCCCACGCAGTACCCCGAAGCCATGAAACACAGTCGTTGAGACCGAGTAGCAGTACAGTAGGGACAACGCTACCGTCTTCAGTTTATAAAAATTGTGCTATCGTGATGGACGACATGCTACCGCAGTTGCTATCATTTGGTCGCTTTATTCGCATCGACATACCTGTGCAGGGTCTGACGAGATAAAGGCAAAGGTATTTATGAAGGTAGTACTCACTGTGGGCTCGAGGCTGGTCGCAGCATGCCAATGTCATTGTGGTCAAAGTCATGCGATCGTCTGACCGCCGACCGGTCACATATGTGTATAAGTATCGCAGGCTTCTCCGTGGTTGCGTTGCGTGGGTATGAATATATGAATCTCCAACCTTGGAAATTACCTGGGTTAGTGGGCTACATCCGTGGCCCGGGTTTCACATGAGTGGCGAGTCCTGTGGCTGAAACTGCGTACCCGCTCATGTCCGATAGAAGTGTGACTCCGACAGCGACGTCGTTCGAGGCTGACTTGGGATTGCTTCTGTAAAGACACGCATGCGGGCTGTTTTGCGACCGAACTTGCATCAGTACATCAATGCTCTTTCCACCTATCACCCCGTTTCTGAGGTGTATACTAGTTAAAAAGATTTCATTATACTACTGTATCTGATGGAAGTCTGGTAAGTACTGTACTATGTTCGCCAATTCACAGTAAGTTCGGACGACGGCACTTAGAATGTTGACTCACCTTTTTCGTACATGGTAGCTCAGCGGTGTATTTGACAGTCTAATCCCCTCCGCCGGCAATCATGATCTATAGGGACTCGAGGAGTAATTATCCCGGTGGGGGTGCAACGCGTTAACGAGGTCGTGGAAATCGCCAATTGCAATGATTGAGGAAATGTTTTCTCCAGGTTCCACGGCGCAAATGGCACCAAAGGCGAGCATATTCATGACACGACTAAGAGCGTTCAACGTCGCAAAATCTTGTAATCTGCGCATGACCACCCCTCCATAGTCCCCCCTACCCAGATCGAAGAATCGAGGGACATCAGGCCGCATCGGCATCACGGAAGGGTTGCGCTACGACGCTTATGTCGAGTGCTGTGGTGCCCCGGGTTGATTGAGGCCACACAATATACGCTAATCGGAAGGACTTCCAGGGGAGAATCCGTTGGCAAAACAGCCCATTTCAGCACGTTGAGTATGTAGTCTAAGCGGTCCGGAACTTTTCGACATGCGGGTGGTCTTTGAATATGCATCTCCGACTGAAACTACCCAATTTAGCAGGTGGTACAGTTCACATTGCACTACTCCTTGACCTCGTCAATAAAGGTTCAAAAAAATTGATCGATCAGCGAACAAATTGTGTTCCATGAAGTTGTAAGATGACGAGCTTTGAGGCTTTAGCAGACGGCCGCACCTGTGTCACGAGAAGGCCCGACAGTCGCAAATGCTACCCAGACTCAAACCCCGAACGTCTGCCGTTTTGGAGGCGATACTCACACCCGTTCTGAAACGGCTGAAGTGGATACTAAATTTCAATACAAGCATTATAAGACGCTCGTCCGCGAATCTGTATGTAAAATTTGATATACCGAGATGCTGACGACTCAGGCCTCAGGAATAAGGGGCTAGCAGACTTGTTTGTGTCTATAAATCGTACGATTCCGGTCGCTTGTCCTGGTTGGTAACTCAAAGTGTCAGCTCATACGTTCTGGTACTTCGCTCGGTGCTAGGCAAGTCCTTCGTACCACTTATCATCCTTTCGGATACGGCCGCCGCTCGCTTGGAGTGATGTTCCCTGACCCGGGTGGAGCTGGCCCGAAGTAGCCTTCATGCAACGTGAGCGGGGAACCGACTTCAGAAACACGAGATTTAGAGTCGCGTGGATGTCAAGGGGAGAACGACCGGAGCTCCTCCCACACTCGTTTCATCACCCTGTTGCACCCGCAGTAAATCGTCCTCTGTTCCAACCGTTCCCAGGGAGGTGTGACTGAAACGCTCAGTAAGCTAACCGTACTCCGAATAAGGTTGTCCTGATGATCGATTCTAGCAACAGAGACCTTACCCGGACCCGATAAAATGTGACCATAAGTCCTGGGTACGGGTCATCCCGCCTGCACAATCTTTTGGGATGTCCTCTACTACAAGCCTTAACATTCAAGACATTGAACCCACGCTTGGCGCGTTGTTCATTGGATTGGTACTGGGGGCTACGTAAGTGATTTTCGATAAGCGATTGCGAGCAGTGTTGACTTGAGCTGGTCAGTTTCCTTGGAATCAACTGGTTCCAGACTTTCCTTTATGTAAGTACCGACAAGCCCCTTCGCGAAATTTTTTAACTGTCGATCTTGGTACAGTCTTACACATATCCCGAAGACAGAATTATTCTTAAGTCGTTGGTCAGTCCCTTTTGGCTGTGTATGCACGCTGTAACAATACTTTTCTTTTGTGTCATTAGGTTGGTGCACTATGGCATGTCAATATCCCTTGGTTACGGGTGTGTGCACTGAGTATGTACTCACACTGCAGGGTGCTTGATACGCTTTCGCTCGTATTCTTGGCTCATGCCGCCTACACACATACCATTATTAACTTCGGCAATCTTGTGTTTGCCCGCACTATGATATGGTAAGTTTTTCGGAGGGTTCGTACTTAAGCTGCTCATAATGACGAGCTGCGAAATCTAGGAGTCTCGCGGTAAGATAGCTTCGTTCCTTGTCGATACGTGCTTGTCCGACGTCCATGCATCCCAAGGGCGAGCCTCTAGTCACTGCTTCGACCTGCTTAATCGTACACTTGTAAGCTATCAAACCATACTAAACATTTTCTCAACTCTGTTAACACAGTTCAAGGTTTCTGGTGTGGCGTATTCAGATCTGTATGTCTGTGGTTTTCATGTGTCCATTGAGTGTGCTGATGGGCTCAGTGGACCCTAGTTGGAGGATTTTCTCCATTTTGATTGTAAGCCACCGTGGCGGAGTATGGCAATAACTCAGACTGATATTCTTCAGGCACTGGTGTCCTTTGCAGCATATGGTAAGTGACATGCATTGCAGTCCCTATATCTGATCCAATGCATACCCGCTTCTTAGTGACTACAATAGGCGAGTGCATAAGTGTGCTGTGCATTTGACAGCTAACGATTGGTGTATCTCCAGTCACAACCCTCCATGGGTACGTCGCCCGGCCACTGTCCGAGTATCTGTGTTACTTACGGATAATGACTCGGCAGACTCACTGCTGTAAAGAAAGCATTGTCCATCGCTTTAGTAAACCACGAGGTTCAGGTGCATAGCCTTTCCATTCATCTAAGCAAAGAACAAACAACTAAACTACTGCCTCTATGTGGGATACCCGACGCACAGTGGTGCACTATTGCAGGCGATGTCTGCTTCTGTCTAGTTGACCTGATTATAGCTGGTTCTATATCGTATCTGCTCTATCGCAACAGATCCGGTTTTGCAAAGTATGTACACTACTTTGCATTCGATAATCCACCCTGCTCACTGATAGAAGAACCGAACGCATCTTGAACACGCTTACTTTGTACATTGTAACAACCGGCATGAGCGACATGTAAGCTCACCAACCGACGAAACCGGCGTACGTTGACATGCTGTATTCCCAGTACTCTCAGACTGCTACGAATTGTCCTTGTACGTTTTCTGTCTCGAGGAAAGAGCGGCTGTCTGATGGCGCTACCTCCGTTAGACCATAGCATACCCAGATACCCTGTACATGCTTATTCCCTACATCCTCACATCCAAAGGTGCGTGTACCAATTTGCACGATCTCCGACCGGGATTGAAATTTCTCTCGAACTTTGAACGCCATAGCATATACCAACACCATCCTCGCCACGTGAGTAAATCAACCCTGGGTTATTGAACATTCGCCTGACACTACACGACAGGCTCAATTCCCGAAACCGGGGATGTAAGCTCCCCATCGAAACCGATACAGTGATTGAGTGGAAAATTCCCGCGAGGGAATCCATGGAAGGGAGCAAGACGTCCATTAAGGTGGTGTGAGTCTAGGCTTACTAGTACAAGCGTCACTTTCGAAACTCAGGGTGCTCGAACGCCTCGTGGCGGGAGATTGATGTAACACTTGATTGACCTATATATTCTCGAAACGATATACCCAATGATTTTGTGCGCTACGGGGTTCGCAAAAACGAATGTTTTGCATGCAAGTCGCACCACTAGCGAAGCTCCGGAGATTTATACTTCGGCCCCGAAGTCAGTGACGGGGGAGTGTACACTGTGGGGCAGTGATGGTCCGGATCGCACCCACAGAGGCCCGTACTCGATTATGAGAAGAGTAAATTCAGAGTCATGCGAGCAATCTGAACAGATAGATTCATTCATCGTAGGGGCGCGCACGCGCCAAATCCCCGACTCCAGCGAAAAGACATACTGTTGGCCCATTTTGCCTAAAACACGGTCGCGTAGTTGTTGGTGTCGGCCTGCTAGAGACGCGTTACTATATATCAAGACGTTGTACACATCATGCAACACTCCTCTCGTATCTGCTTGGTATGCAGTACCACCGTTGGCGAAAGCGTATGTGTCCCGTATGTTTCAAATGTCACCGTTTGCGGCATCCGGCGTTGCATGTATATGACTAGGAGAGTTGGCTGCCACTATCCAATACTGAGTCAGTGCATGAAAAAGGCTGATGCGACCCAGCAGGTTTCGAACCTGCGCCCTCGAAGAGGAACAGATTTCTAATCTGTTGCCGTAACCACTTGACTATAGTGCCGTACTTGGCATGATGCTGACGCAAACAGCAGCCGCCGCAGCACGAGCGGTGGCGAGAAAACAGTTTCAAAGATGAGTCGATGAGGTTTGGTAACTTCAGGCATTACACATAGCGGCCAAGGCAACATTTGTCGCATGGAGTTGTATGAAAAAGTTTGATGCCAGTAGGGCGTGAACCTGCACCATGATCATTGATCAGAGAGGACCGGATCTAAGAGTCTCTTGATATATATACCACACGAAGTATCGTCGAAGTACGTATCACACATTGAACACTCTTGATTCACACGCGACAAGTCCATTTGCTGGGGGGGGGATTCTGGCATGTAAAAACCCTCCTCCACTTCGTGTCTTGTGAGCATTCTAAACAGATAGATACATTCATTGATTAAAGATGTTTCGTAACTCTCGAGACAGCTTCGATTCCTCGCCTTCTACGAAATGTATCAGTGCACGATGGCCAAAGCGGCGACCATGGATATTGAGTGAAGATAAGCACTACTTACATGCGTACTTATAAGATGATACGGAGCGGGGAATAAGTTATCTTGATGGGGTAATTGATTGGTTGGAAGGATCAAGTTTGACGACCACTGGCAGGCACGACGCAACGACAATTCAAAGCGCCGTGTGGAGTATGCCATCCTGATGAACGGACAGCTGTGGACTCACTCTTACATTTTAGAGTCGTCATCATCCCACTAATTGTCGTTTTCAATCAAAGTAAATATTTAGCTCGGTACCGGGCTCCAGCCTAGCACGAGAAACTTGCCTCATGAGAACGTCAGATTGATATGGATATGCGATCTAATGAACGGCGCACCAAAAAGCATGGGGACTTTGTGACGATTCGCCACGGAGTGAGGTAGGTCGTGGAACCAAGGCCAAGGTCATTCCATGCCGGTGAGTTCGCACAGATACGCAAGCTGTGAGCTTGCATACGTCGATTGTTTCCAGGAAGGATTGCTAGAAACTATGAAGGTTCGTCCCAATCGTAGGTAGTTGGTGGCCTCCTATGCAACAACCTCGTAGCTTGCAGCTGAAGACAATGATGCCCGGACGAGCAACTGATGATGAGGGAGACAATACGGTGCGCTGACGAGGACACTCGCGTCGGCCGGGGTTGCCGGGGTCTCACCTATCAGTCTCTGACCGCCAACTACGACGTTCCGCCACATCAACGACATGGCATTCTCGCTGGATTTTGCAACACCCGTGAACACAGCACTACTCGTTTACATACTGTATTCAGTTCAGAATGTTGTCTTCCCGTCCATCTCAACTCCAAAGGAAGTCCCACACGAGTTCAAGAAGGGCTATTCATGGATGCCTAAATATCATGCCCCTACGGTCTTGTTTCAGACCTACACTCCGAAGACCCTCGTACCATTTGACGGCAAAAAAGGTGGAAGGATTCTACTTGCAATAAACGGTATCGTCTTTGATGTCACCGCAGGGCGAAACTTTTATGGGCCTGGTACGCACTCATTCAAAATTTGACCTGAAGTTGTTAACGTTGCTCAGAGGGTATGTATGGCAACTTTGCGGGTCGCGATGCTTCTCGGGGCATGGCCAAGCAGTCGTTTGACATGGGTATGTCTCCCTACGAGTACTACTCCACGTATCGCATAACACAGCTTCCATCACTCAGAAATGTTGACCCCGATCGATCAGCCACTGGACAAGCTTGAGGACCTCCGCCCTGATGAAATGTACGTTTATCCACTCGGTATGTATGTACACATATTCTGACGTATATTCCCCAGTGAAAACATGAGAGGTGTGTCGAGTGAATGCACATCTCGCTCTATCAAATGCACTCACCGTTCATCGTCTTTTAGGTTGGATCGAGCATTTTTCGAACAAGTATGTGGTTTGTGGCAAGTTGGTGGAGAACGACGCGATATAAGATTCTCGTGCACACACACGCGATAACTGCCGTTGGCTTTAGCTTTGTATTGTCTCGCTGTATCATATCAATTATCGTTAGACTTTTGGCGTGTATCCCGACCAATGTGTCACCGTTCATGGACTACCGTGGACTTGTCGATCATGTGCATGAAGGACCTTGTCATAAATTAATCGTCATTTGCACAATACCATATTTTCTCCTTCGTCGGTGAGTACTTGAGTTCTAGTACCACTGCATTGAGATCAACAGCCCCAAGGCCTTGACGCGTTCTGAATTTCTGTCACCAGCCATCACGATGGACGATGGCAACAACTTTTTCAGTAAACTCGATCGCGACGACAATGCATTTCAGAATCGACTACGGAATGCACCACGCGATGACGACGACATTCCGATGCCCGCTGCACCACCGTTGTTCGAGGATGAGGAGGAGGAGACACCACTGCAGCGACTCATCCGACATTGGATGAACGAGCGGCAGGCGCCGGACATTCTCCCAGTTGCAGAGCACGTTCTGGCCGGACTGCTCGATCATATACGGCGTCAGGTAGGTGAGATGCTACACGCCATCCGTCGTTCAAGCATGAGGGTTCATGACGTGGTGTGTTGCAGTCTGAGACTGTTCAGTTGTTGCGGTCCGATCCCTCGTCCTCTGAGGAGGAACACTTTAGGATTATGCTCGCTCAGACAGAGGTCGAGCGAGTCAAATTTGTCGTCAGATCATACCTTCGCACGAGGCTGTTCAAGGTGAGCAAGGTTTCGGTGCCGTGTCACGTCGCCCATCCAGCAAACGACTATTGCTACAGATTGAAAAGTTTGCTCGGTATATAATGACCAACCCTGGGGTTCAACAACGTCTTTCGGAGAACGAAGTAGACCACGCTCGCAGGTGACGAAAGTCCCTCCGCTCGTATGACAGCTAGTTGACGTTTCCGTTCAGGTTTGCGAGGCTTACTGACCAGCATTTCTACGTCTCAGTCTTGCAAGGTTTGCCGGAAACCCAGCAAACGTTGGATGATAAGACACCTTTTCTTCCTCCGATGAGTGAGTACTGAGATGGATTCAGAATATCTCTGACAGGTACTTGTAGTCGCTGAGCCTGATAAAAGTCATGCCGTCTTTATCCATGCGCGTCAGAGATGTCCGCCAGTGAGATTACCTGAGTGAGTCGTTTCTCTCCATCGTGCCAAACAGGAAGTTGACTTTGGTCAGTGGTTCTACCCTGACAATGAATAAAGGACACATCTCTTTAGCCCCTTACTCGGTTGTTGAGCAGCTGGTCATGAGAGGCGAGGTTGAGCTGGTTTGATTAATTTACATGTAGCCTTACCAGAACGAGGATGGTGTATCGTTTTCGCGTCGAGATATAGTATTTCGTTCAGACTGCCGTCATCTCGGAACGTAGGGTGAATCCTCGTCATCTCGCCAGTCTCCATCCTGGTCTCGATGACTTGATTCCGCATAACCGTCCTTGTCATCGTCCTCATCCATAGCTGTGTCGCCTTCGGGTTCTGATTTTGCGCCTCCTCCAACATCCTCCCCTCCTCCGTCCACATCGGCGTCGCCCTTCCTTTTGCGTCGCTTCTTTTGCTCCCCAGAGGTAGCAGGAGTGCCATTTTTCTTTCCCTTGCCTCGCTTGCGTTTCGAACCCTCCGCAGCTTCGGCTTCGAGGTCAATAGTTCCACCAGCCGATGGATCTGGTACGGATTCCACGATCTCCTTCAAAAAGTCTAGCATCTCCGTAGTTTCAACAGCATGTTTTCTGGAGGGACACGTTCACAGTGATCACAAGAGAAAGAGGGGGGGATGGAAACAGAGAGACACATACAGATGGTACGCCTCGACCTTTTTCGCGCCTCGACCTAGCGTGACCTTGCTCGCCTCCTCCACGATCATGGCGAGGAAAAGTTCGAGGGCTTTTGCTGCCACGTGTGCAAGGGAATGAAAGGGGGATTTGGGAGTGGGTGGGGAGCACATTCATGGCGTGCGAAGCGCGTAAAGAAATGAAGGGCGTACATATCACGACTGGTGTCGCCTGCGCGACCTTGCCGACCTCTTCGTCCTTTTGCATGATTTTCTTTATTCGGGCCTGCATCCCGTCAGCTTTGGTGTCCGAGATGTTGATTCGACAGGCTTATGGGGGTCTCACCACTGGGAATTTGGTCTGTTTGTTCTTAGTCTTCATAGCTGGTTGGATAGCTCAAGTCAAGTCTACAAGTTTGAGAGCGCAGTGAGTGGTGGTTTATATGTTGGGGCCCAGGACATACGCAGCTCATTGAGCTCGGTCACTTAAGCATCCCGATCTCATCGCCCACGTGACCATACGCGAATCTACTCGCGGTCGCGTACCTTTTTTCAGTCAACAACTCGGTACTCAGTACTCAGCAGAGTCTCAGTCATGGTGTTCCAAGATATCAGGAAAGTGTTCCAAGTGACTGCATTACTACGTACTGGAATAAAAGTCGGTTCCGAGAATCCACGAGTCCATGTGAACCTCTGAATGAAAAGTCCGTGACAGAATGTGGCAGAAAAGAGTAAGAACAACAAATCTAAGGTATAATAATGGGGTATTACCCACAGCCCGAATATTCGAGCGGGAGAACAATTGACAGTGCATGTCCAATTCTGCAGTGGCAAAGAAGAAAAAAGTCCTTAGAAGGACAGGGGCGGAATCTTCCAGGTCAAGGTGAAACATCTCACTCATACTTTAGACTGATTGGCAGTGATTCCGACGGGCGAGAGTTTCCTCTCCCTTTCGATAAGTGCTCAGTGACGACGACAGCAAGATGCGGGAAATCATAACATACCCATTTGCGTTACCGAGCAATTCTTCGAATCTCTGTCTCAACTCCCACAGCCGATAATCCAGGCCGTTTTCGGGGCTACCATATTCATGCGCGTGGTCGAGCTGGAAAGCCCTGCATTCTCGCAAAAACTGTTCAAGATCCTTCACTCGCGTGATGGACAACTCGGGCTCTCCAGAACCGCGTGCGCGGGCCAGGTAAGAGGCAACCAACGTGGCAAGACCACCTATAACGAAAATTAATACACGGGTCACGTGCATGCCAGATCTCACTGACCCAAAACCGACGTTGAAACTTGCGCCTATTTTTTTTTTGGCTTCAGTTTAGCACAACATATTTTTCGAACCAACACGCGAATGAAACTTGCCTGTCTACCGTCCGTGACGGCAGCTGCGAGCCCCGTCGTCAAAGCCCCCAACAACACCTGCAAGCCAATCGCAATGTTAAGAGCGTAGCCCGTCCACAACGCTGAATATGACAGTCTGCCATCAGCAAGTAAGTTCAGACAACCTGCATACACTGACCTTTCTTAGCATACTTTTCCCTTTCAATCTCAGCATTCTCAAGCGTTGGCTGAAGGCGTTCGCCTAAGGTGCGGCGCGTCTAGGGTTGTACACATAGGCACGTCTCTCAAGTCTCCAAAAAATGAACATCGCACTTACATGATCCTTTTCATTCACAGGGACTATCCAATCGAGTCCATTTTGAGGAGCTGTGAGGCTCCCAATGGTCGGCATCAACCCATGGCGGTGGGTAGACCGGCGTGTGTGTCCGTCTCGGCTGCGGGCGGGTAGTTGGGGTGGAACACGCTCAAAGCCAGCGAGGGGGTTTTCACGGCTTTCAGGCGGTGCACTAAGAAGGTGTCGTTCTGTGGACGATGTCACGGGTCGCGTGTCCCGTCCACCATTGCTATCCTCTGAGCTAAGAACGTGGTCATGGATGCTCTCGGGACGGAAGGCAGTGCCCTCGACAGTCTGGGACTGAGCCGTGGGGGCAGGCGGTGTCGACGTTGTCACCTGCTGGGTTTGCTCGTGGTCCATGTTATTGGGGTACGGATACCGGGGCCGCCAAGGGGGCGGGTGTCAAGGTGCGCTTTTACACCATCGTAACCTCGAGGTGTTTAAATTATCTGCCAAGTATCGACCGGTGAACTCACTCACCTGGTGCTGACGTTATTCGGTTCTGCATCAATGAAGTCAGGGGCACGGGAGTAAACAGGTGTCACAAGTGGCATGTCCTGAGAACGGCAGCACCTATCAGCACTATTCAGTAGATCAATCATCACATAACGAAACTTCAAACCACCAAGAGAAATACCGATGAGAATCACGGTGTCAAGAAGCAGCTCCACTTCAACAAATGATACGAACGTCTTATCTCCCCTATCTCCATGTTTCCCATAACCGCAGGACCCCAAAATGGGATGGAGTGACGATAGAATGGAGCCGAATTGACGGATATCAGGCTGTCCCGCATGTAAGTTTATGTAGATATATGGCTAAAGTCGCTCGAAGATGAGCTCACAGTCAGGGACCGTTGAATGGTCGTACATGGACCCGACAGTGGTCCGACACCTGGATAACAGTTCCCATGTCGTCGACGTTAGTAAAATCTATGAACCGTAGCAGTCGTTCGTCCAGTACTCACCATTATAGTAGTGAACGACTCAGGAATTTAGTCTCGGGATTAGTACCAGTCTATCGAAACGTGGGGACGATAAAATTATAATGTAGTACCGAGTCGGTAGAATGAAACAGTGGCCTTCTTCCATACGAGCTCGTGGGCCCATCATGGACGTTTGAACTCTTAAAGGGATCCAGCATTCTCACGAAAGATCTTCATGAGAATTGGGGAGCATGGGGTAACTTGAACCTTCGGATGCTATATTAAGAGATGTCATTGTGTGGGCGAGGTCTGGTGGGATTGTGCGTCGCGTCCAGTAACACCAATGCTACTATAAATCTGAATGTGCTCATGATGGGACGTATGTCGTTGGACTCCATGATTGAACTGGAACGTCCGTGAGGGCCTCAGAGCAGCTGAGCCTTGATCAGACCTTTTTTTTGGTTCCGTGTTTATTGTCCAGCGGGGATCACTACCTATCTCGGACATTACACGCGGTGTGTTCGTATGGGGTGGATGTATTTATAATGTGTGTATCTTATGGAAACAGCTCGAGTACGAGCGAAGCCTGCGTGGGGCTAGTATAGTGACCGCGTGTGGGTGTGTGGTTTGCTGGGCTGGCGGGACAATGGGTCAGCGGTACCGAGATCATGTGGATGGCTTTGGCGGGGGATTGCCTTGTAAAGTGGCCGGTCGCGTAGATGAACTGTAGTGTGTTTTACGCAATTTGAAACTTTTGATATCTGCCTGGCTCTTCCCTGCAGGGCGTAACGGAATTTTAGCCGTGCGTGGCGTAGGCAACGAAGAAGGTGGTGTGCTACCGTCTCATCGTGATCTGAGCACGAGTCGCATTGGGGAATTTCTGCTTTGGATATGCGGTGAAGATGTTTATCAAGTGGTGCGTGGCCGGTGCGTAACTGAAAGAGGAGGACTGATGCATGCGTGACGCTTGGGCAGGTCGGCGGCGAGGGAGAGAAATGATTGTTTTAGAAGGCAGGGAGTCGTCGATGGTGTGGGCCGCTGGCGCACGGTGACTTTTGAAGATCGATCGACTCTCTAAGGGTTTCTAACCTTGTGTATGTTAATTTGCTGCTTCGAAATAGACCTGCTCCCCGGGAGCTTCTTTCTGCGCCCTTTCGTTCCTCGTAAGGTTTTGGGTAAGAGTTGCGCTTCGCTGTTATTACCCTTCGCTGCCTCTTTCGCCTCCTTGTCCGCTTCTTCGTTTCCAGGAATCCCAACGTGACCCGGTGTCCACCGCAGAGTAAGTTCCGCAAGGCGGTGTTTTGCGAGGACGCTCCTGAGATTGTCGCGGAAGGCGTCCATGAGATAGTGGCCGGGTCCTGTCGTTGCCTTTATCGCCGCCATGTTGTCTAGCCCAAGCGACACTGACCTGATCCTCCCTTTTGTTCTTCTCAACAGTTCTACCGCCAGTATCATCCCAATGATCTCCCCTTCGTATACCGTGTGATTCTTCATTGGTCCCAACTCGTACCTCAGCGTCTCCTGTCGTACTCCTTTTCTCCTTAAAACCGCTGCCCCTCCTATTCGTCCTTTGATCCCTGATCCATCTGAGTAGAGACATATGTCCTGTGTCATCTCCGCTTTAATATCCTGTAGTTCTGCCTCTATCTTGTCCTTTTTGACCTTGAGCTTGATATCTGGTATGCACTTCGTGTCGCGCCGTACTGATTCGATCGTTGCGACGGTCCTCGGGTCTAGTTTGTATTCATTCGTCAAGTGGTGTAATGGAGACTTGTGTTGCTTGTGGTGTCTGGAGGTGCTGATAACATGTTTGAGTAGCAGGTGGTAGGGTGGTAGGGTGGCCGTTCTGAGCATTATGAGGCTACAGTGCTTTCATATGAGAATCAAATGGCCATTGTGTTCATACCTCCTGTGGCACTGGGCAACCGATTTGACCGGATTGGACCCAGGGTTTCTGTGCTGCATGATGTACTGTAGCATTGAGCGCACGAGGTCCTTGGCGTTCGTTGATTGCGGAGAGATGCTGGCTGTTCACCCCATGTACGACACCCTAGCATTATTGCTTGCAAAGTCCCGTGCCCTATCCGGAATTTCAACAAATTCGAGTGGTTGATTGACTTGATTGCGGTCGATTTTGCGGGCTTGAGGCTTGGCTGAGGCACAGGTCACGGACTCCGGAGGGCAATCATTTTTGCTGCAGTAATAACTGTGTAATGACAGCTGGTTACATTCCAACTGTGGCGAAATTACTGAAAACTACACTGTGGCAGGTCACTTACCTCGCTGTCTTGTATGTGTGGGGATCTGGGTGACAGAACTCAACATGTCATTTCCGGGTTCCTCTCTGATAAGCGGCTCGGGGTCCTCATAGCTTGTGGCGTTTGCCCGTAATCCCATGCATCTCAATGTCAAAGGACGAAGTTCTGGCGTCCCTTAAAATCCCGAGGAACACACGCTGGCCAAGGGCACGAGAGCCAATAACTTCGTCTTGGGAACTATCTCAACGGGGTACCACATTCAGTCGACGAAACACTCCGCAACCCAGCAGCATGCCCGATCTCCAACTAATATACAACCAAGTCTATACCCTGAGCTTGGGTGTTGGCTAGATATATCATTTCATCATTGAAGATAAGGAGGCCGGACTTTGTGAAGATCATCTCGGGAGCCGTGCTGTTCAAAAAGAATTTTCCAATGAGGGTGCCCTTGGGGTTCCATACATGTACTCCATCGCCACACCCTGAAAAAACATTGCCGTTCGTATCAAGCTGGATGCCATCTGGGATGCCAGAATCACTGTATGCAAAGACACGACGGTTTTCGAATGATTGGGTCACTGGATCAACGTCATACTGGTAGCTGTCATAATGTAGAATAAGTAAAATAACAACAAACGAGTCCAAGGAAAACTTGCATTGTAGCGGGATACGTCTGATTGTTTCCCAAAAAACCACCGATTAGACCTGTGTCAGATCTGAAGATTTATTCGTAAATTCTCGCTGCAGATTCAGCGAAGATATCAGTGTTCTGCTTACACGAATGCAGTTTGACCATCAGGAGTAAAGGCGATACCGTTTGGTTGTACGAATTGGTCGGCGACAACGTGGACTTGACCAGTCGACGGATTGAAGCGATAGACCTGGGAAGGTGACATCGGCTCCGGACGGAATCCACTCAGCCACCCGTATCTACATACTTATGTCAGCTTTGCTCGTCTCCTAGGTCGACGGAGAACTTGCGCAGGGTCTGTGAAAAATATGAAATCAGTGCCAGGTAGCACCTTGATATCGTTTAGTGAGTTGAACTGCCTGCCGAAGAAGTTGTCCAGCAGGACAGTGGTATTGTATGGTGGGCTTGGGTTCACGAGTACAACTGAAGGAGGCAGAAGGGCACGACCTGACGTGACAAAGAGAAGATTTCCCTTGTATGGGCCCGTGCCTCCGTTGACCATTTGTACAGTGTCAGAAAGGTTTAACTGAACGAGCGTGAGCAATTTCCTCTTAGTGCCATCCATTGTAAATCCTGCTCACGGTCTGGATTTGTATGTTGACTCCGCCCGTAGTAGCGGCGAGGGCGTTATCGACTTCCGTCATGTTAAGCATTGAGACGACGCTATTGTTGTACCAGCCACTATGTCCAAGAGAACCACCACTAGCGCTGGCGAAGAAAACGACGTTGAGATCAGGCACGTAGATCGGCGCTTCGTGAGCAAAGGCCCAGCCTGGGTTCGACGCGACAAGCCGAATAGTTGCATTCGGCCCTGTTACATGAAGGAAGGAGGAATCAAAGATTTGGATGAAAGGTGGGGTCGTGTTTGTGGGATCGAAACCGACGAAAGAGTCGTTTGTACGCCATTGGGTGTAGTTTGCACCCAAGACATTGTATTCGAGGGGGTCAATGAACTGAGATTGTTAGAAATCTCCTCTCGTGACCTCGGTAAAGAGCTCACAACAGCACCGGGGGGAAAGGTGAGAAGCTGGGAGTTAGCGGATCTTATGATCGACGCTACCGCAATAGCGATTGTCAACGCAGCGAAGGCTGGTACGACCATGATTTTGGCAAGAAGACTGGGAAGTGAACTCGCTTTTATGCTGAAATCTCGTCATCTCTGTTCACGGGTCCAAGTAAGGGGAAAGGCTCGACCGACAAGTTCGAACTTGCCCTGTTTCACGAACGTGTCGGACGAATTGGACTAATGCTTTTTGTAACTTTGACCTGCTTCTCGAGCTGATCAGACAATGAATCATCCCACGCACTTAATTACCGCTAGGTTGAAACCATCAAGTGCTCAGATTGATGCTTACCTCCCGGAGGCTACAGGAAAGAGGAAAGACCGGTTGAATACCATCTCGAAAGTCAGAGAGCGCAATGACTCCAAGGACATTCATTTCCAATACAGTCCTACCCCGCCGGGAATGCACCGTAATCTGGACTAGTCAAATGAGCGCCCGAAATGTGTTAGGAAGGCCAAGAGGTCTTGAACGAGATGGGTAACGCTTCAGCTACCAGTCGGCGCAGCCGGAGCCTTGGGCAGATTTTGTGATCGTAAGGCCTTGGCAGACGATGCCTAAACATGTCTTCAAGTTCCACGCCGGAGTCTACGAGTCCGCACCAGCGAGAGTGAGCGAATATTAATCTGGTGACAAGACTAAGCGACCTACCCAGCGCAGGGCCCAGAGGGGAGATGCATAGCTTTCACCTGACAGACTGTGGCTCGATCAGTCGCAGCGACTTGCACAGTCAGTCCTCGACCCATTTGGTCCTATACCTCTTTAATATTAATTTCTATATAGGATGAACTATTGTTCTGAAATTCTGCACTTTAAATGCACCCTAGTTCCCTCATATTCTGCGAGTGGTACTACTTGTGTAACGATAAGTCCAGGATCTAAATTCCCCTACACTGTTCCCAAAACGCTGGCGAGTAGCGCCATCCGGATCTACGCAGGAATTTAGTCACAAATATATAATGTGTTCATGCAGGCACGCACAAAAAGGCCATAACGCATCTGACGGAAATAAACCGCACGACGGGAGTCAAAGTCGACTTCAGGATCAATTTCTAAAACAGGGTCAATACAGTTGCGTCGTGAGGACACCTAGGTCACTTGCCGTTGACTCTGGGAAGGGGGTGCATGACAATCATGTCTTCTTTTGCTCGTGACAGGAGGGCATGATCGACTCGGTACGAATCCTTGACTTTCTGCCACTCCAACTCGTTCGCGAACCTTTCCTTCTGGATTCGGGTAACGTAGAGAACGTCTGTCTCGGGTAGCACTTCTTCCAAGGACTCGAGTTGTCGCACGCTAATGCCGGCCTTGCGTGCTGCAGACACGACGCTAGCAGGCATAGATAACAACGGAGGTGCGACGAAGTTGAGGCGAACGGAGTAGTGACATAACAGGGTGACAAGACTGTGCACAGTGCGTCCATTTTTCAAATCACCGAGTATAGTGATCGTGCGTCCATTGACGGTTCCGAGCTCAGACCGGATTGTGTAAACGTCCAATAGCGCCTGCAAGGATAAGCTAAGTCAACGTTGCGAGGATCAAAACGAATTCACATACCTGAGTCGGATGCTCTCCGATACCATCACCCGCATTCAACACTGGGACTGGGGAGAACTTTGCAGCCAGTTGCGCACTTCCAACATCAGGGTGTCTGATCACGATCGCATCCGCGTAACAGCCAACGGTGCGGACGGTGTCTGGGAGTGTCTCTCCTTTCTGTACTGAGGAAGTATCGGCGTTGACGTGAATGACTTCGCCGCCACAACGCTTCATCGCCGCATCGAACGAAGCACTTGTGCGGGTCGAGGGTTCATAGAACAAGTTACAAAGCACTCTGCCCTTCAAGATATCGAGGGTTCCACTACGCTCCACCTGGAGACGCATTTCGTGGGCCAAGGAGAAGAGGTCGTACATGTCTCGCTGGCTGAATTGTTTCACTGAGAGAATGTGCCGACGGTGGAAAGCAGGGTGAGGAGCGTGTAACAGAGTGGGGATGAGGGCACCAAGTGAACCAGGCGCGGGGTGAGCCGGCGGGTGGGCATCAACACTCTTCACAGGGGCATGGCTCGGGACAAATTCTGGCTTCGCAACAGGGACCGCCACCCCTCGGGATTCACCCACAGGTCGAGAGACCGCAGCATTAGAAACGTCCTTGCCAATGGCTACTGGAGACAGCGTTCCATCCAAGAACAAGGTCTTTCCGTGTATCACGACCCTATGCAAGGATCCGACCACAGTGCTCTTGTCGAGGGGAGACCATCGACCGTTACGAGACGCAAATTGAGAACGGCGTCCGATGACGACCTCCACGTGAGTATTGGCTTGTTCGGGAAGGCCAAAGATGCGAATAGGATTATCATATAGTCGTGTTCGGATATCTTGGAGTGTGATGCGTCCAGTGGTGACGGCATTGAGCAATAGGGGAATGGTTTCCTCAATACCAGACCAGGCAGAACCTTTCCTTCCTTGTTCCGTGGCCAAATGGTAGGGTAAATTTCCCACGGAAAACGCGTCAATGGCGTCAAGATTGTTCCAGAACACAGCCTGATCTTCAGGAGAAGGAAGGATCGTGGACTGAGGGTACTGATCGCGAGTGAAAGACAAGGTATAGATGGAGACGTCGCAGGTGACTTTGAGGTGTCTAGCTTTGCTGAGGGATATCAAGAGCAGGTCCTCTTTGCTTCGGACGTCGGTGATATGGACGCTGCGATTATGGAGACTAGCAAGGAGAAGGACGGACGCAAGATTGGAACCCCTCGCATCTGTAACGATCATCTTCTCAGTTGGCCATGAAGCGAAATGAGCCGCTACGGCAGAGATTCCTGGAGGGCCGGCAGGTTCATGGAACGCTATAAAGAGAGCCTTGACGTCGGGCTTGAATTCATCGTCTAATGGTAGCGCTTGGTCATTTTCCGTAGCAACGCTCAATGCATAATTGCAGTATGCATTGCCTACGGCAATATTTTGGATGTGTTGCAAACTCTTGGCATCCGTAATCGATCCATCCACGCCATAAGGAAGAATCAGGGACGTGGTGAATCCAGCGCAAAGAGCTGCCTGTGTCGCTTGATTAAAGTTGTCGTCACCAGACACAGCGGTAATTCGCGGGACAAATGCAGCGACGTTTACGAGCCCTGGGAACACGTGCGTAAGATACGAGCTTTTGGAGTCGACATTCGAAACATCGAGGGGTAACTTGCGAACCAGAGCTTCAGCGAGAAGCTTGGCATTTTTGACGTTAGTAATAAGCGGAATGGCGAAATCAACTGCCATCCTTCTCGTGCGATATCCTTTGCTGGCGTAACTCGCCGGACGACGGTAATGGTTCTTCGATGGAAGGTTGATGTACATGTCAATCAGGTTGTTCGCTAGATGTTGCGTGAGTGAATATTCAGACTTCTGCAAGTCACTGCTTCCTTCAGGAAGCGTTTCCAAATACTATGGAGGAATCAACACAACCTCGAAGGGAAGCTATCAACTCCTACCTTGCAGGGAACATTATGCTCCGTCAGGAAATCAGCCGTTCCGGACGTAGCAAAAATGTTGTATCCGGCAGCATACAGTTTTTGGACAGACGGGAGAATCTCTAGCTTCTCCCTGTAACTCCCGACAGAGAACAAGATGTTCTTCTTCGGTGGCTCAATGCCTGTCGAAATAAGGGCCTTGAGGTACGCCTCGTATTTGTCGCGGCCAAAACAAGCGACCTCGCCAGTAGAGGCCATCTCGACTCCGAGTACCGGGTCGGCACCAGATAACCGACTGAAACTGAATTGCGGAGCCTTGACACCAACATAATCCGAGGGAAGACCAGGGTCGGGGTAAGGCTCAACAGGAATTCCAAGCATCACCTTCGTCGCCATCTCAATTGCATCGATGCCAGTAACCTTCGATACGAAAGGGAACGACCGAGCGGCTCGCAAGTTGCACTCGATAACCTTGATCTCGTTGTTCTTCGCGATAAACTGGATATTGAACGGTCCAGTGACGTTTAGCGCATTTCCTATTTTTGCAGTTGCTTCTTCAATCTGGCGGACGGTTGCAGGATCGAGATCCTGAGGTGGGTGAATCAATGTAGCGTCACCAGAATGCACTCCTGCGTTCTCCACGTGCTCGGAGATGAAATGCATGATCATCTGACCATCCTTGGCCACAGCATCCATCTCAATCTCCTTGGCTTGTTCGATGTATTTACTGATGACGACGGGATGGTCGCGAGAAACGGCAGTAGCTTGGGTCAGATAATTTGACAGATCGTCGCCGGTGGATACCACGTTCATCGCCGCGCCGGAAAGAACATACGACGGTCGTACGAGGACAGGGTAGCCGACAGATTCACAGAAAGTGAGCGCTTCCTCGAAACTGGTGAGTTCCTTCCATTGCGGTTGGTCGACGCCAATTTCATCCAGCATACGAGAGAACTTGTATCGGTTCTCTGCGGTGTCAATCATCTCTGGTGACGTTCCGTAAATTTTCACGTTTTGGCGGAACAGGGGGAGTGCGATATTGTTCGGTGTCTGCCCACCCATTGACAGGATGACTCCTCTGGAACGCTCGACGTCATAGATGTCTAAAATCGATTCCAGACTAATGTTCTCGAAGTACAGACGATCCGCTTCATCGTAGTCAGTGCTGACTGTCTCTGGGTTGTAGTTGACCATGATCGTGGGGTAGCCTTCCTCGCGAAGAGTTCGAATAGCCCTGACTGCGCACCAGTCAAACTCGACAGAGGAGCCAATTCGGTAAACGCCAGAGCCAAGCACCATGACACCACGATCCTCGAATGAGACATCGTGTTCAGCCGCATTGTAGGTGGTGTAAAGATAGTTCGTGAATGCTGGGAACTCAGCGGCTACCGTGTCGATTTGCTTGACAAAGGGCGAAATCGACATTTCCTGACGAAGGCGACGCACAGCAAACTCGGTAGACCCAATGCAATTAGCCACCAGTCGATCGGAGAAACCCAATTGCTTGGCTTGTAACAGAGTCTCGCTAGTGATGAAGGAAATAACGGAATCACTACTCGCAGGGTTAGATTGTGTAGCGGTGGAGAACAGGAGCTTCACCTTAAACGCATCTCCATATGATGGATGTTTAGGAGCTTCGATAGGAACCATTTGTCGATGTTCGTCATCTGCCAAATCTTGTCGACACTGTATCCCAGATGGAAGGCGGAAGCAATGGCAAATATGCGTTTGTCAGTGGGATTCAAAAGTTCTTCGTCGATATCCGCAACGAATTCGTTCTGTAAAGATAGTCGACGTGTGACGTGGGAGTGCAGGCGGCTAACCCACCTTTGCAAAGCCAAGGAACTGATCGTCAATCGCACGAATTGCCTTTTGAATTGTCTCTTCGAAATTCCTTCCGATACTCATGACCTCTCCGACACTTTTCATACTACTGCTTAGCAGATGACTGACACGACTGAACTTCTTGAGATCCCAACGAGGAATCTTGACGACGACATAGTCCAAGCTAGGCTCGAAACAGGCACTAGTCACTTTCGTCACGCTGTTCTTGATCTCATTGAGAGGGATACCAAGACCCAGCTTCGCGGCAATGAAAGCCAATGGGTACCCAGTAGCTTTCGAGGCCAGTGCAGAGGACCTTGAGAGACGGGCATTGACCTGGAGGATGTATGAGAAAAGACCCTACCCCAAATTGCCGACCACAAACTTCGATGATACAGTACTCCTTCGAGCATGGATTGAGAGCGTATTGTATGTTACACTCCCCGATCACTCCTAGGTGTCGAATGACATTGATTGCGGTGGTCCGAAGCATATTGTAGTCAGCGTCGGAAAGGGTCTGCGACGGAGCAACAACAATGGAGTCTCCGGTATGTATGCCAAGAGGATCAAAGTTCTACTCAGCAGGTTAATCAGCAGCAGGAAATACTCAAACAGGCACATACCTCCATGTTACAGACTGTAATACAGTTATCGCGGCAGTCACGGACGACCTCATACTCAATCTCTTTCCAGCCTTTCATGCTCTTCTCAACGAGAACTTGAGGGCTCGTTGCGAACGCCTTGCTGCACAATGCGCGTAACTGAGCCTCGTCTTGGGCGAAACCCGATCCTAAACCCCCGAGTGCATAAGCAGCCCGCACGATTACTGGGAACCCAATCTCGCCCGCGGCAGCGATCGCCTCGTCGGTCGTTGTAGCGGTGCTGGATTGAGCACAGCGTTCTCCAATGCTTTCCATCGCCCGAGCAAATAGCTGACGGTCTTCTGTGGCGATGATTGTCTCGATTGACGTACCGAGTACCTGTACGCCCAGAGCACCAAACTCATCCTTGAGCTTGATACCAACATTCAAGGCTGTCTGGCCACCGAAGGTGACGTAGATACCGTCAGGCTTTTCGTACTTGATTATCTTTCGAACAAAGTCGGGGGTCACGGGGAGGAAGTAAACTTTGTCAGCTAGTCCCTTTGACGTTGCGATGGTCGCTATGTTGGGGTTGACGAGGATTGTATATATACCCTCCTCTTTGAGGGCCTTGATGGCTTGCGATCCGGAATAGTCGAATTCGCCGGCCTGTCCGATAGACAGACCACCCGAGCCTAGTATAAGGACTTTCTGGACCTTGGAACGGGGGTTGCGTTTTTCATTGTCCTCCTTTCGACCTCCAGGCAGAGAGATCGGAACGAGCGAGTTGGAGGAGATGCACTCCTCTATGTTCTGAATGAAGACGTCAAAGAGAAATTCGGTATCACGGGGTCCAGGTGTAGACTCCGGATGGAATTGTACAGAAAAGAAGGGCTTGCTCTCGCAGTAGATGCCTTCATTGCTGCCATCGTTAGCGTTCTTAAACAATTCCTTCCAGCCAGTGGGAAGGGTATCTGCATCGACCTGGAAACCATGGTTTTGACTCGTGATGTAGCATCTGCCAGATAGTGCATCCGTGCACGGGAGGTTGTGACCTCGGTTACCATATTTCATCTTTGAAGTTTTGGCACCAGCAGCAAGCGCGAGTAGCTGGTGCCCGAGACAGATACCGAATATAGGTCTATCTGATTTTTGGATTGCACGCGACAGTGCTGCAATCGTGACGGTGAGCATCGACGGATCGCCTGGCCCGTTCGAGACGAAAAGCCCATCGTAAGGTTCGGGATCTTCTACGAAATCATGGTCCCAAGGGACCACTTTCACCTCCACCCCTCGCTTCATAAAACACCGTATTTGATTATATTTCATCCCAACATCGACGGCGATAATGCGCAGGGTACGCCCCGAAGGATGCAAACGTGGTTTGGTAGTTGGTTGGAAGATTCGGGGGAATGTTAATGATACAGCAGCGACCAAGTTGTCTTGGTTGGGATCGTGGAAAGGGATGTCAAGGTAATCCTCCCGCCAAGACAAGCACGCAGGCGGGGAGGACGCTCGCGAGACTGGCTGAGATTCTAGTACGAGCGAGCGCAAGCGGCCGCGAGGAGCCTCTGGTCTGCGCGCCAAAACCTTTGCAAGCATGGAACCATTCTCACGAATCTTTTTGGTAAGCGCACGTGTGTCGATACCATAAATGGCGGGGACGCCGTTTTCTTTTAGCCAAGTACCCAAAGAGGAGCTTGCTAGATAATGACTGTAGTTGTCTGAATATGAGCCGACAACCAACGCCGCAATGTGAATGCGCGACGACTCGAATTCTGACGGTAGATGATCAAGAGGAGGGTGGCGCTCCGGAACACCATAATTGCCGACGAGAGGATAGGTGAGGATGAGGATCTGACCTTCATATGACGGATCCGTAAGTGACTCGGTGTACCCAACCATGCCTAGATGTCCAGTTGATATTCGCTTAGAGATAATGAGGTGGAATGCCTAACCAGTCTGAAAGACGCATTCGCCAGCTACACTCTTGTCCTCTGCACCAAAGCTGATACCTCGGTAGGCAGTGCCATCAGACAACTCTAGAACAGCGTCAAAGAGTGTGTGCTGAGCTTGGATGGGAGCAAAACAGATGGGTTGTACGGGATTGCCATTCGCCTTGCTCACGGAACGTGATATGGCTGGCCGACGCAGACTAGCCATAGTCCTAGGCACTTATTCAGAGGTCCTTGTCCTCTTTACCCTTCACCAAGGACGTGCAGTGTTTGGTGAAGGGGAGAGAAGAGAAGAAAAAAGTTATCTCGATCAGCTTGGATGCTGGAAGCATTTGTTGACATTTGTTTGCCAACTTCGCGACGTGTTTGAGTCATGTGCACTGAGAGCACGTGAAAAGCGATCCAGAGGGAACACATCAAGAGACGGGAAAAGTACGCAAAGAACATGCAATAAATAGTCAAACAGTCTTTACATTTGTCCGCGACGATCGTCCGACCTTCAAGGAGTGTTATCCCAACCCTTGAGTGGTGGTGTTTCCGGCAACACCGAATCACCATCAACCATGAATGTGGGGTTGTTATATGGTCTCTTCCGTCCTAACAGCGCTACTCCATCCGCACACTCAGCCGCGCCGAAATCTTCCTCGGCGATGATCGCACCGGTCCGCGGATCTAAGCCGAACTTCAGGCCAGCTAGCCTATGTTGCATCTGTCGTTCGTCGTCGTACGGTAGCAAGAGTGCACCAAAACCAGATCGTGACGTCAAAGACACGATGGCAGCGATAGAACCAGGAGGACTCGTCAGCCATAGTTTGCGACGTGCTCGCCTATGCAAGTAGTGTACCACAAATCCGACAATCCCAATAATGATCACCAAAGGTGAAAGGACATAGGCCGGAAGCGCTCTGTCGACAACGATGAGACTGATGAGCTCGGCGATTGGACACTAGAATCCTCACTCTACAAATAGACGCGGGATCTGAGAGGTGAGTTGTGCGGGAACTGTCGTGTTGCTCGCGAGGAAGTAATTAGCCTGAGCAGAGACGGCGAGATGCTGGGTCTACGGACAGATTAGAAGAGAATATTGCGTCATGCATATCAATATACTTGCATAGATGGCCTTAGTGGCGTTGAGGAAACCATATTCATTTTGAAAAACGGATAACGGTCCTCCGGGTTGCTTGGTTGCGTAGCGGTAGATTGCATCAGGAATGCCAAAATTAATGGCTTGCGCTCTTGAGAAAACATTGAAATTCTCGCTCTGGTTGAATACAACTCTGCAAGATATCAGACATTGCTTTGAACAAGCCAAGCATAATGGGTGCATACCCGTTGTACGGGCGTCCATTCTGAGGGCTTCCAGTAACATTATTGGTGCCTTCTTCTGGTTCTAATATCGTACAAGGGCCGAGCGAACTGTTGCTCAGATCCATTGACGTCCCGACTGTGAACACGCTCATTGTCGGATTACAATACACGCTCGCCACTTGAGGACTGCTGGTGTTGAGGTAGAACCAGAACACGACGGGTTGAAACACAATGTCTAGACCCGGTGAAGCGCAACTGCTAGCATTGATAACATTGTACTGCTCGGTTCCGTTACCAGGATTAAACACGTTGCTTGCAGAGCACCCGCCAGGGAATGTCGCTGACGCAACGTAGCTTCCATTCGCATTCGTCACGTTAAGTGAGGCAGGGCTAACACAGTTAACCTTTGTCTGAATAGCAGTGGTGTTTATCGCAAGAGTACCGTTAAGGTAGGAACCCGGTGGAGCCTAGCGAAGACACGATCCAGAAGCATCAGTAAGGGTATGCAAGGTAGAACTCGTCTTACCTGGAATTGGGCTGCAGTCCAGACCCCGTTGACAAAAGGTGGGTCTACCAGGCTGTCGTAGACTGTGGGAATGAGAAAACACTCCCTTCATCGCCAAGATCTACTTACCTGATGCGAGGGCAAACTAATTTTGGGATCAACTCGACATATACTATTTTGAGAAGTAATAAATAACTTACTCCCGCGGAGGCGAAGAAAGCATCCAGGTCATCTATGGCAGGAGAGAGGGCAGCGGTCCTCGTGACGAGAGCAATAGCGTCTACATATCACGTCAACGAGCTAAATTTTACATGTAGCGCAGAGGCGAACCAGATGTCTGAGGAACATCTCGCACTTGCAAGAGTGACCCGGCCAGAGGTTGCAACAAGATGACAGAAAGTCCTATAAGCGTCGACACGTAGATCAAGTAATGTCTATGAGTCAATGCATTGTAAAGGACGGCCAGTCGGCTGTGAGGCACGTCAGCATGCCAGACCATTGCATAAAAATGAGGATGGTACTTCAGAGCAATCTAATTTGCTTGTTTAGCAGACATCTAAAGATAAGGACTGAAGAAGGCTCACATAGTCTAGGAGTATACTGCGTGGAGCGGATGCTTTCCCCTCAGACAGCGTCACATATGGCTAATGAAGGCTATTGTGATCCGTCGCAAACCATCACATACCCACGTACCTGATACCATCGTAGCATCCAATCAACTACCGACCAAAAATACGCAAGGGGTACGATGAGGAGTGTGGGGAAAAAAGACTACGATCACTGTTATTAATCACCGAAATGACAGATTAAATTATTGTGCTCACCGTCAGAAACTGAGTGGATACAAAGCTAAAAACGTTTTTAGCAGGAACAGCAAAACCTGTGGCCATTACACATTCATAGCAGTTCTGCATTGCAGCTCATATACACACCGTTCTGCGTGTCTGATATATACAATGCGACCTGCAACGCAATGCCAAGAAATATCATAGATAGAGCGACCCCGCCGACAAACCAGAATTTGAGCACGAATGGTTCCTGTGGTTAACATGGACAACCGTCAAGAAAGAAATCAGCCATAGCGATGCCACGCACATATCGTGGTGACCTCCGGTTCTCATTCCCTGGAGAGGGTATCTGGTGCAGTGATGGTTGAAATCTGGGCGAAAGTGGGGATGTGCCAAATGCCATCCGACTCGAGCTCTCAGTTTTGTCGGCGCTCATGGTTAACGAAGACAAACCCACAGAAAGGGTCGCCACTGCAGTAACACTTGGCCCTCTCGTAAAAGCTATTTGGTTAATAGGCACATCATGTCTGGGGGTGGTCATTTCATGTCTGGGGGTGGTCATTTAAGAACTGATGGGCCAAACTGACGTGAAGCACAGGATTGCACAGGGTGCCTCACGGTCACCGCAAGGCCAAGCTAGGCGGTTTTGGTATCAAATATCAGGCATGTGGACTCATGGACGATAATGACGAGCCGATGCGTATCATGTAAAATTGGGCATTGTATCCACGTCTCTATCGTAAACACGGCAGGGAACTCGTGTTCGGTGGTGGGAAAATTAAGCACAGCCACCAAATTTGTCGCCGCTTCAAAAATAAGCGTACACCCTTGACCCGGCTGCACGCTCTCGTTTTTGACCACACCATCCTTTCGTGTCTCAACGCCATCCTTTAACGACTTCCTCTTCCCAAATCCCCAATGTACGTGTCTCTTCACCTCCTCGTCGCGTCCACGCCGTGTCTTGTGCGCGTTGCGCGCAACTTTTAATCCTCGCTCGGTGTTAAAACATCGAATCATTTTCCAACGTTCAATCCAATCTGATCGCTCTCTTTTTAGCATGCGTGAAATCGTCCACATTCAGACTGGCCAGGTAAACCCATAACACCCTTTTGGCACACCATATCACTTACACGTGTTTTCGATAACAGTGCGGTAACCAAATCGGTGAGTCTTGAGCCATCGCCAAGTTGGCTGCTATCGTCTTGTATTCATCGACGTTGTATCGGACAGGTGCCAAATTCTGGGAAGTGGTCTCCGATGAGCATGGCATCGAGCGGGATGGTCTCTACAAGGGAAACAATGACATGCAGCTCGAGCGTATCTCGGTCTACTACAATGAGATTGGCTCCAACAAATATGTTCCTCGTGCTGTTTTGGTCGATCTCGAGCCCGGAACCATGGACTCTGTCCGCTCCGGTCCTCTAGGTGGTCTTTTCCGCCCCGACAACTTCATCTTTGGACAGAGTGGTGCCGGTAACAATTGGGCGAAAGGACGTGAGTCATTCATCGTGCCGCCCAGGGTATTTTTCCCGCTAAAATTTAGACCCAAGATTACACTGAGGGAGCGGAGCTGGTCGACTCCGTCTTGGATGTTGTGCGCAAGGAGGCTGAGGGTACTGACTGCCTTCAAGGTGGGCACTCCTCGAGCTCAACAAGACTTGTTATAAATGGTAGATCACAGGCTTCCAAATCACCCACTCACTTGGTGGTGGTACCGGTGCCGGAATGGGAACTCTTCTCATGTCCAAGATTCGGGAAGAGTACCCTGACCGTATGATGTGCACGTATTCGGTTGTCCCAAGTCCCGCCGTCTCGGACACCGTTGTCGAGGTAGGTTTTTCTTTCTCTCTCATTTGGCTCATTCCAATCATGTTTTTTGTAGCCTTATAATGCTACCCTTTCGGTACACCAACTCGTGGAAAATTCTGACGAGACCTTCTGTATCGACAATGAAGCACTCTATGACATCTGCTTCAGGACCCTTAAGCTTTCTACCCCCACTTATGGAGACCTCAACCACCTTGTGTCTTTCGTCATGTCTGGTATCACCACTTGCTTGCGCTTCCCTGGTCAACTGAACTCGGATCTTCGCAAGCTCGCTGTCAACATGGGTGTGTTGCAAATCTGAATGTTGCCTTCGTATTAACTAACGTACGGTCGTCAAGTTCCTTTCCCTCGTCTCCATTTCTTCATGACCGGCTTCGCTCCCTTGACTGCACGCGGCAGCCAACAATACCGTGCTGTCACTGTTCCCGAGTTGACACAACAGATGTTTGATGCCAAGAACATGATGGCTGCCTCGGACCCCAGACACGGTCGCTATCTCACCGTAAGTTTGCTGAAAATTTCTCTGCCATTCGCTCATAAATTTTTACAGGTTGCCGCTGTATTCCGCGGCAAGGTTTCTATGAAGGAAGTGGAAGAGCAGATGCAAAATGTGCAGAACAAGAACTCCGCTTACTTCGTCGAGTGGATCCCCAACAATGTGCTGTCGGCACAGTGTGACATCCCTCCCCGTGGTGTTAAGATGGCGGTTACGTTCTTGGGCAACTCAACCGCTATCCAAGAGCTCTTCAAGCGTGTCAGTGACCACTTTACTGCCATGTTCAAGCGCAAGGCCTTCTTGCACTGGTACACACAAGAGGGTATGGACGAGATGGAGGTTTGTCTTTTGCTATGGTGGAGCTACTGCAAACTCAATATCGCTGGTAGTTTACGGAAGCCGAATCAAACATGCAAGATCTTATTGCCGAATACCAGCAATATCAGGATGCAACGTGAGTGTGCATCCGAATGCAGAAGCTACCGCTGACGTATTTTGTTAGTGTCGAAGAAGAGGGTGAATACGAGGAGGAAGTACCAGCGGAGGAACAGTAACTGTTAAAACACCCAGCAACCGATGATTGCTCTCTACTTGTTCCCCCGTTCTTTTTACGACGAAAACTTAGTACTCCGCTATTGGTCTCTGTGTTTGATGCCCTTTTTTTCTTCTAATTTCACGCCATTGTTACGCTAGTCAGCATAAGGAAATCCATTTGTCCTCAATTTTTGATGGGGACCAGTCAATCATGACATAACTGAGACAAACATCCTGCCACACGCGAAAAAAAAAAGTTGATCATGCACTAATTACAGTAATGATGCTCGTTCGACAGTACCATACTATCTTTCTGATGTTTCATCTCCATCTCTCTAAGTACGCCCGAAATCATCGATTCTACAGCACCAATGTGTACAGGCGCAGCAACCTTTTCATTGCAGCTCCTGAAGTGGCTTTCTGGTGCAAAATCAATCGTCTCTTCCAGACGCACCCTCTCTTTGCCAGCGCGGGTTGCTGTTCGTATACCTAGCGCTAGGCGAAGATTTGAAAATTTAGAGTGTACATTTTCCTTACACTGCAACAATTTCATCGCCCATGTCGACATTTGAAAATCGTTCTCAATGAGTCATGACAAGTGTTCATTCTGACAGTGACACACGTCTCAAACAAAAAGTCATAGCAAATTGACAAAACTATCCTCTGTGTTATTTTACATCGTCACGCGTCCACTGGTATCGTTGTCACCAATCGTCGTCGTCGGAAAAATCGTCTGCGACGGTGGGTCGAGGCCCGGGTGGCATGTCGTTGGGGTCAATGTCAATCGGATCCACCGCGTCTACGTTTGCCTGCTGTTGGGGAGGTGCAAGCACCTGCGCACAATCAGGCTGGTGAGACGACCGCCGCTTGTGCTGCTCGTCGATGGCAAGACCTTGCGCCATCGAGGTCCACATCCGTAACTGCAAACTGAGCGACGGAGGTGACGAGCGTCGATCGACGTGATGACGTGGCGACTTACAGGCTGTCGTCGCCGGCGCACGGCTTGGCTTCCGTTTGCATGTGCAAGACCTTGGCACTGTGAGGGACGGTATGCCCTGGACTGGTCTCCATGAGGGCTTTGACAAGCTTTTGCGTGTCGACGATACTGGGTTCCGGCAGGATGGTAGGATTGGGAGTATCCTCCTCTAACCTATGTCGGTTCTGTATACCGATCAGACGAGATGTCCCACGGATTCGTCTGGGATGACATAACACACCTTGACGGGAGCGAGTGGTAATAGCTTTGAGAGCCCAGAGGACCACGAGTCGACATCGATGCCTGCACGTGAAAGAACACCGCGCGCCATTTCTTCATCGTGCACGATCACTATCAAAGGGATCCCGCTCTTGTTTGCGTCGTGGCTGAGCAGGTTTCGCAAGCGAGAGTAGAGCCCCGCTTGATCATCCTCGATGACCTCGGAAAAGCAGGGTTTCTATAAACCTAAGATCAAGGTGAGTGCGCGTGATGTTCAGCAGTACACGTTACCCTGGAGCCAGGATTGATCATCTTCAGGTTCAGCTGGACATGGACCGTCGAGCCTGTGAGTTGTTCAAAAAAAGACGGGAACAAGGCGTCCGTCCAGCCAACGTCGACCAGCCGAGGGTCCTGCAGGCGTTGATCTCTGCGCCGGTTGTCGACGATCCATTCTCCGAGTACGAGCGACACGACGCGTACGCAACTCAGCCACGGTGGCGAAGCCAGTCCGACCTTGCCTGGCTCAAGATCCCTGGTGAGAAGTCTGTACAGCGTCCTGTACAGTTACGTCAGCGGGCTGACGCAAGCAGGGACATCGTACCTACCTTTGATGCTCAAAGTACGCCCTGTAATGGACGACAGCCGATCCCGCCTGGACATACCCTCGATTCGCCTGACTGTTGTCCTGTGGTTCTTCGAATCCACGTCTGTTCTTGTTTCGCGGGCGTTGCTTGTACGTCGCGAACTTGTCCGATAGCTCGCTGAGCGAGTTAAAGCAGATGGGCGACAGTGAGAGAAACTGGGTCGCTCTCCATGGTTCCCTTGGGATTTGGAGGCGGTGCTTGTGTGTGAACTCGAGCATCTGCTCGCTCGTCATTAACAGATAAGAAGCACCAGAGGGGAGAATTCCTGGCATGTAATACATCAGATGGTAATGCATGAGCGATTGGTGCATGAGCATACCCAAAACGAGCTCAAATGGCGAGTCCTGACCCCCCGGTCGGAAAAGCTTGGATTTTGTAGAAGCTATGGCTTTAATCGTGGGTTTTTCGTCATACTTCTGGAACCTGGAACCTAGCCAGTAGTATCGCAATTAAAGGGGCCACTCGATTCCAATGATACTTACCATCCGTTCGAGTGGGCTCTATAGCCGAATATCTGGTAAAAATCTGACTCTGGATACATTAGACTTTGGTTGCACACGAGGAAAGTGGCAACGTTCTCTGGAACTCGGTGGCTCAACGTGATGGAGTTGTGGGTGGCGTGTTATGGGTCCACAAACGCGTAGATAGCATGTGTTAACACGGTCACGTGACTCTCATCATGGCTTTGTTACCGCATCCGCCGCCAGACTGAATTACACCTCAAAGGCGACAGTGTTACACCTGCTACCTATGTGTAAGAAATCAGATCGTCTCACTCTCCATTGGGCCGATCAGTAGGTGGTTCCGATAGTGTTCCTTCGTCATCCACAACACCATCGACGGCTTTGGCGTTTTTGCCTTTTCCTGGTGGCGGAGGGTGGTACACCTTCTCCTGGGTGTAATGTAAGCCTACAGCACACGATCCAACTGTAAAACCGACACTTGCCTTCTTCTTCTTCGGTTCTCTCTTTGCGTTTGGATCTGGGTACGCGAGCTGCTCGATCTTCTGCCATTCCTCGTTTGCCAGGAATGCCGCCCGTATAGGCTCCAGCAAACTGATGATTGCATCTCGTACGCTCGCCTTGAGATCACCAGGATGTACCTTCCTTGCCGCAAAGTCGTCCTCAAGCTCCTGGTAGGTTTTGTAGTGGCTCGGTCCACCGCCCTTTTCTCGCGTGATCGTAAACACTGTCCCTTCGGGCGCGTCGTCCGTCACAAACGGCTTTTGAGAACCCGTCGACTCCTTGCCCTCTTCCTCATCCTCGCCCGTATCACCCCGTGATCGCTCCAAGCGTAGTTCGCTTATGGGTATCAGCACGGCCTTGGTGAACGCAAGCAACCCGTTATCCGCCACGTTCCCTTCCTCGCAAAACGCCTTTTTGATCTTTTTCTTCACAGCTTCTGGTGTGTCTAAAAAGTCTATCTTTGAGTCTGGGTCCGAAGACGACATCTTGCCACCCATCAAACCAGGGACCATCGTGTTCATCAAATGAGCCCGCTTGGCATAACCCAGTCTCGGCAAGTACAGTTCTGCGTAGGTGAAAATCTTGCGCTGTTTATAAAAAGAGAGTTTAGATCCTGGAAACCAGACGACGACCGACATGATCCCGAAACGTACCTGGTCTGCCCCTCCAAATTGAAAATCGACGCCGAGGTACTGCTCGTCGAGCGCCTGTAACCCAGGGTAGATCAGTCCGCTCAACAGCGGGCTCTCGACCTGTTTCACGACCTCCGATCCTGCCTTCTTGGCGTCGTGTTCCGTCACGATCGTGCAGAGCTTGTAATTGTCTAGGTTGTACTCTCGAGAGAGCTGGTAGTCGGAACCTTGTACGAACGTCAGTTTCGACGTGGGTATGCCGAGCGAGGTGAAGACGGCTCGTAGGATGAATTCATAGTATTTCGTCCTGTGGGCGACGAGGTCTAGAGGTGCCTTTAGGTTATCGAGGAATGCATGGACGTCTGGGATGTGTGTGTGGTTAGGGATTAGGTCTGCTTGCAATTAAGATAGAGTGGACGTACCAGCGAGGAGAATCTTGACCTCTACCCCCGCCCTAAGAAAATCTGCGATCTTGGTCAACGGCACAAAGTATCCGATGTGCGCTGCGAGGGGACGATGAATCTTCGGCAATGTTACAGGCGACGGGGTACATACGGCGTCCGGTTGGAGTGGTTCCTGTTATGGGCCAAGTGAGTCACTTCTTCGATCGAGGGTAGGAAACGACGTGCGTACCCCAGTAGGCTTTTGGCGATCTGCCCTCGGCAAGAATACTCTTGATGATATCGCCCCCAAGAACTTCTTGAAGTCGGCGAGTGATCAAGTTGTACTTTCTCGCTACTTGTTCTTCCGATGTCATCCTGGATCAGAGGTGGTGGTGGTAGGAGGGAAAGGTGTGTATGAGCACACAGCTATGAGCGAGTGACTCGATAATCAACCTAATTTTTGCCACGTGCTACATACACTGATCGGGTCGGTGTTACCAAGAACTGTGAGACAGTTTGATTGCGTGCTTTTTCTCTTCTTTCCCTCTCAGAAACTGACGACTCTGTACCATTCAACTTGTTGGTGAGGATGTCGTCGACAAAAACTGGTGCGTAACAATTCGCAGGAGTGATTGCACAATGCTGACACTTCATAAGACCCTACGATGGTGCTTGACACCGGTGCCGACCGCTCTAATACGGTGGGCGGTCGCGTGTGGGAATACCACGGGTGGCCAAATATATGGGACCCATTGACGTCGCAGGCACAAACTCGCTGTGTACAGTCGATATCTCTCTGGACTCATTATGTTAGGGGAATCAAGTTCTCCCCAAATGGGGAAAGCTGTGCTGGCTCTGGAGTTCAACTATGATGAGGTTAGTGGGTACACTAGTACAATCTTCTCTTCTCTCTGTGTTGACCCTGCTGGAGCCACTATCCCCAACTCCTCTGCCCAATGAACTCCACTCCAGAGGCACATGCAGAGGAAAATGGTGAGCTGTCTGCCAAGGTGCTAAAGGTACTTGTGAGTACAAGGAGTTCTATCCCAGCAAAGAGAACAGTCATAACTGATAGTGCTGAAGTATCCAAAGACAGCCTGGTCTTGAAAAGGTTGGCCACAGACAAGAATCAGGATGAGTACTGACAAGGAACCTTTCAGAAAGTCCCACCAGCCTGCTGATTGCCAATCTTGCTCCCAGTCACCAAAAAAGTGAATGCCATAAATAAGGGACTTTTGTGGATAGCTCTTTGCACAGAAAGCCAGTCTAGTCAAACATCATTTTATATGATCCAACCCTTGTTTTCATTCACTAGTTTGATATATTACATTACATTTAGAGGCTCAAGTACAAGTACTCTTTTAGCATGACCCTTGTGCTGATCATGTCCATATGAGTAATGTTTTGCCTCAATTGCCTCATGGCTGATGCCAGACAAAGCCAAGCAGGAGTTGCTTGGCAGTCAATAGTTGTATTGTGACTTTTGTATCAAAGTTACCTAAGTGTTTGGACAAGCATGTGAGGCCTGACTAGTTTATTGTACCTTGAATTTTCATCCTTGATCTCATTGGATATTACAGTGGAACTGCTGTGGTGAGCAAGTTGTTACATAGAATGTCAATCAATGATGATTGAGTTATGATTTGCTAGTACCCGAGTCAGACATTGAGGAGCTTTGGCAGCCGTTATGCTGTTGATCCAAGCTGAGGATGACATAATCAACTCCGATTGGTTGGCCGGTCACGCCATCCTTAATCGTGTGTCCGTTTTTTTTTGCTCATTTAAAAGGACTGCCGTCATCGGCTTTATTTCAGTCCCTTCCCTCACCATGGACTTCAACGCGACGGCAGCTGCAGCTGCTCACGAGACTGCTCATCGGCTTTATGCCCATGTCGATCTATCCAAGCTCGGCTGGTTGGAGCAGTTCTGGGCTTCGTGGTACATTTGGATCGACAACCCTATCATTGCTACCGGTCTCATGAGTTTCTTGTTACACGAAGTAAGTGGTGCTCCCGGCGCTGGGTAACATTTTCTGACGTCGATTCACTTCAAGATTGTTTACTTTGGACGCTGTGTTCCTTGGATCATCATTGACGCCATTCCATACTTCCAGAAGTGGAAACTTCAGCCAAACAAGGTTCCTACCGCCGCAGAGCAATGGGAATGTACCAAGCAGGTTCTTTTCTCCCATTTCACCATCGAATTGCCCGCTGTAAGTCATATCCGCGACTACGACGACTCTCGAAGATACTCAAAGTCATGCTTCTAGATCTGGTTGTTCCATCCCATGGCCGAAACGTTGGGTATGCAGACCTACCAAGTACCCTTCCCATCCTGGCAGACCATGCTCCCACAAGTTGCCATTTTCTTCGTGTTTGAAGACATGTTCCACTACTTTGGTACGAATAAACGATTTCCTTGTGGTTACCTCTCTGATAACGTTTATCCAGCTCACCAAGCCCTTCACTGGGGAGTATTGTACAAGTATATTCACAAGATTCACCACAAGTATTCGGCTCCTTTTGGTCTTGCTGCAGAGTACGCCCACCCTGCTGAGGTATTCATTCTCGGCACTGGTACGATTGCTGGTCCCATCCTCTATTGCTCCTTTACCCGCAACCTCCACATATTTACCGTCTACGTTTGGATCACGCTCCGTCTGTTCCAGGCTATTGATGCCCACAGCGGTTATGGTTCGTGTCAATTGACCTGTCCAAGATGCACTGCCTTATTTTATCACCGCTAGACTTCCCCTGGTCGCTCCAGCACATCGTTCCATTCTGGTCGGGTGCCGAGCACCATGATTTCCACCACATGGCTTTCACCAACAACTACTCCACCTCTTTCCGGTGGTGCGATCGTTTGTTTGGCACCGATAACAAGTACCGCGAGTATCGTAGGCGTATCGCTGTGAACAAGGCTGCCATGAAGGGCAAGAGCAAGGCTGAGCAGGACGCTGCTGAGCGTCAGCTCATTGCTGAGATTGAGGCTGAGGGTCAGCGTGCTGAGGCTATCGCCGAGGGATCCGTGCAGGAAGGTAAGACGGTCAAGGTGCAATAGGGTACCGGACGTGGTCATGGATTTAGACGGACACTAATATACCACGCATAATTTAAATGCTATGTACCATGACAATCCCTTTGTGTGATGAAACGGGTAAAGCACCGTGGTGATCATTCCAACCCTCTCGTCTTTGCCAAACAAGATGCTCCCTCCAGAGACGTTAGAGCTCGTTCTCGGGCATATTTCGCGGGACGATCTCGTTCCGATACTCACAACCAACTCTCTCTTCCACCAGGTCGCCGCTCGCGTACTGTACCGCGCCCTCATAGACATCCCTCCAAAGCGGACATTACGCCTCATCAAATCCCTCGCCCGCAACGATCTTTATCCCCCGTTCGTCCGTCGACTCGACCTCGAATGGAACGAAAACATCCTCACAAGCAACTTTCTCCGCCTCCTCCACCGCACCCTCCAGCGACTCGACCACCTCTCCTACCTCGGCCTCGAATTCTCCGCCACTGACAACCCGTCCAATCTCGCCTGGATCCTTCAAGGATGCACGTTCTCGCTCAGAGTGTTCACCACCTCGATGCGATGCGAACCCCTCCTCGCCCGCTTCTTCGAGACGCAGCCCAACCTCGTCGAGGTCTGTCTGAGGGGATTCAACCCCGTCCATACCTTCCCGCTCCCGCCCGAAGCTCTCCCCCGCCTTAGACACTTTCGCACCGTCCTCTCCTCCCCGCACGTCACCGCCAACTTTGTCCGCGGTCGGCCGATCGAGAGCGTCTCGATGTCGCTGTACCCGGGTGACACGACGACGTCGCTTGATGCGTTGCTCCTCTCGACCCGCCCATTGAGGCGGCTCACCGTGATGTCATTTGACATCGGACCGCCCGCAGCGCTCATCACCGAGATCTCGAAACGTCTACCGGCGCTTGAAGCCCTGCACGCCGTCGTCCTCGTCCGACACTCTGACCATGCAAGTCCCTTCCCCCCCCCCTTTTTTTTTTTTTCTTTGCGCTGTTATTATTTATTTCTGCCGCTAACCGGATCTCTCCCTTGGTCTCTGGAACAGAAACTGCTCCTCGAGACGGCACCCTCGTTGAGCGACTTCAAGGCGCTCCGATATCTCACGTTCATGGCGCCCGGATCGTCCTCGTCCGACAACGAATCCGAGATCGCGACGTTGTGGCACAAGGCCTGTCCGACGCTCAAAACCATCATCCTCCCCAAAGGCATCGTGTGGGGATACGTCGACGGTCGATGGGTATCGCTGCAGGACGTACCTTAGAGTGCACGCGTCGAGAGCGCCAAAAGAGATGGATAGGTGAGTACGCGAAACGTTGGCGTATCCTGCACGAGGCTCGATGGACTGACGTGGTGTGGCAGACAATGTATATGGAACACGATGTACGCGATCTTTTTTTTTTTTTTTTTTTTGTTGAATGCACGATATCGGAACACGTGTAGGATGAGAGATCGATCATGGGATATCGACGACTGAAGCGGGCGGGTCGTTGCATCCTTGCGGTTCGACCCAGGAAAGCGTGAAGCAAAGGACGATACCGAACCCGTTGGCGTGCTCTGCCTACCCCAACGCGTTTCATGGAAGCGTCGTCGAACACCATCTTCGCACCACACCTCGCACTGTGACGACGATACCCGACTCATGCCCACAAAAAGATGCAACGCTCGATGCCCGTGGGATCATGGGTTGCGTTCCTCTGCCCGAGTGAGACCACCCTCTCTTTGTCGTCGGCTGCATCCCCCACGATCGAGCGGGGTCCGAGGTGAATCTGAACCACCCGTCCATGTATGAGCCACCACAATACCCTCACCTCGGCGAAACCGGGTACAAGTGGTCACATGACCAGTTCCATGACAACCGTGTCAAATCGGCATTAGGCGTGGGTAAATTGATCGGCCGTCCGGCTATTCAATATTGAGGGTCCGACAGTCGCACGTGACACTTATTCACACTCCGATTCACACCATTCACGTTCTGCTCGACATTGCTACGATATCTACTTGAAACACAAAAGTCCTCGTACAATGAAACAGTCGGCCAAGGATGCTTTCCAGTCCCGTGATCAGTTAAAAGGTAAATACGGGGTGACAATGACATAGAGTTAGGCGGTAGATATAGCTGATATGTGTGTTGTAAGTATACGGGTGCGATCAGGCGGGCAGGAGAACAAGATTAACACAGGTGGTGGGCCTAGCACAAAACCAGGGCGAAAAGGTAAGAGACGAGGCAACCTCGGTCGTGACGATCTCTACGTCTACGGTGATCCCGGGAAATGACGTGGCAGTCTAAGGAAACGAAGAGTTTCGAGGCCAACGAATCGGCATGGCCAAAGAAAAGAAGAGAAAAGGCAGCCACACATGGAAAGATCAGCCACGATGAGCAACCCGAGAAACACATGGTAGGGACGACCTGGGATATGTTGGAGGCCGGGCACAGTAGACGATAAGGATGGAAACAGGAGCGGTGAGAAAACAGTTGCGAGGTCGGGAGACAAATAATAGCCAAGATGCCCAATATGTATAATTTTTACTTTTGATGAGCCACATCAGCGTGTGACGAAAACACAAAAGGGTTGGAAAGGCCAGGCAGGGGGGGTATCGTGTTCAGTGACTGGAACGGATCAACGCTGAGCAGAGTTGGCATCAACGGCAGGATACGACGCCATTTGTACTTGCATTTGCATCGCTTGCTGTTGCTGGGCTCGAAGATATTGTTGGTGCGCAGAGGTGTACATCATCTGTTGTTGGTACTGCTGAGCATACGTCGGAGTCGAGTTACCCGTCACTGGCGTCGATTGGCCGCTCGCTAATGGCGTTGATTGCCGTGAGCTGGCAGCCGAACTCTTGCCGTGAGCATGTTGTAAGCACTCGTGCTGTCCGCTGGCGAGCAAAGCTAGTCCTATTGCGCCATGGTCGCCAGAGTGTTGATAATGGTACCGAAGGCCGTTCATGTTCTTGTACCGCCGCTGACAGTCACCGACACCGCAAGCAAAGGGACGGAGGCGGCGCTCGGCCTCTCGTTCGACTTCGCGCAACTCGCCCTCGGTGATCATGTTGTCATCATCGCCCGCGGCCTCTCTGGCAGAACGCTTGCTTGCCAGCAATGCTTGGACTTGTTCGAGGTCCTTGGGCGGTGCAAAGTTGCAACTTCCGTGGGTCATGTGGTACTTGAGCCCGTTTGCCTGCTTGTAACTCTTGTTGCAGTTGGGCTTGGGACACCGGAATGGTTTTGACAACAGTAACGAGGAAGCGGGACGAGAAAGCGTGGTGCTAGCGCGGGGGCTGCTCTGTTGCGAGGACGAAGGCCTGGTAGAGCCGGTCGAATCCGATGAGGCAGTGGAGGGTGCAGAGTGACGGGAGGAATTGGAAGGAGATGGTACACGGGATGTGGCAGGGGTGTTGGCGGGGGTGTTGGCTGTGGAGAAGACGACGGCGGGGGGGAGACAGCCGTAAGGACTGTTGGGTTCGCTAACAGGGGAGACAGGACCCTGGAGATCGTCGGTGGATGGTGGGGAAGGGACGGTGCCAGGCATTGATGATGAGTAGTCAGAATAGCCCGCATAGCCGTTGAATGGTTCGGGGATTTTTGACAAATTGGGTACGCTATTTCGGGACGAGGGAAAGGCAGCAATTGAATGACCGTGGATGGAGCGCGTCGGCACTGTGGTTGTGTCGAAGGCTGAGACAGGCGAGCGTGGCGAAGCATCTTTTGCCGATTGACCGAAATGGTTAAACGAATGGGCGGGGTGTGACGAAAGGGGGGTTGTCAGGGGCGTATCGGGAGGGGTTGGGCCACCGGAAGAGGGGGAGCTGGACTGATCGACATCAAGCTCCATATCATCTGGATCGAAGCCTCCATGGTGGTAGGAAGGTGGGAGATGATGGTTTGAATCGGGGATGTAAGGGGGGGGTTGGGTACGGAGTTGTTGCCGGGTAGCGGGAAAGGCGGCGACCGGGAGCTGTTGGTGGGGACGGCCAAACTGGTCGACGACGACGACGTGCACCTCCTCGAAATGCTGTACCAGGGCGTGCAGATCGTCTATTTGTAGACCGCAGCAGGAGTAGTTGCGACACTGGGATGAGACGGGGTGAGGGAGAGGGGTTGGGAATTGGTTTGGATGACGTACGAGCTCGTCCTCGCGCTCAAAGGAAGAGAGGGCGTTGAGGAGGGAACCGCGATCGCTCTCGAGGGAAGAGGAGAGTTTAGCGCACTTGAAGTCGCTAGGGCTGTGTGTTGGATGTAGGAGAGAATGGAAGAGAAGAGGGGAGAGACTTACTCGAGGGGACCAAGGAGCTGACCGGGGGAGCAACCGGGGTAGAAGCGGCTTCCGAAAGAACCGGCACGCCATGAGAGAGGAGAGCCCAGGAAATAAGAGCTTGGGATATGTGAAGATTGTGGTTGGATGTAAAAGTCGTTTGTATTAGGGGAATGGCATGCGATAGGCTGTGAAGTAGCGGGCATGATGGACGAGGAGGAAGAGAGCAAGAGACGCCTATTTAGCCCACCAAGTACCTGGCCAATCACAACTCCGCTTCCTCAAACCGCATCTTCCCACGTTTACTCAACCATGCCGTCCACGGTCCGATCATCAAAATAAACATACACAAACATATACCTCTCGGCATGCCGGCAACCTTTTTGCTGTGTAGTCCTCCTCATCGTGCACCACGACGACCAACCACCCGGTCCATTTCTTAATTCCGCCCCGGTAATTTCAATTTCAGTACTTTTCTCCTATTATATGTTATCACCCGTCAACTCAAGATCTCAGATTCGGAGTCTCCTTGCACGGCGATCAATGCACGAACGATCGTCGCTCTAGTACTCCTATATCATCAGAGTCGTTGAAACTGTACCTTGCCTCACATTCAATCACAGCTAATTACGACCCTTTGTCTCCGCAGTCACTCACCGGAATAGAGTTGTGCTTTGCACCCCCAGAGTTCACTGTTTCAGGGCGGTCCCGAATGACGGATTGATTTGAGAAAGGGATTATCCCCGTTCAGCACTGGAAGGACCTGGACATCCTCACACTCAGGAGTGAACCCATATTCATATCCGAATCCGGTCCTCTCCGTTTCCCATCTCTTGATCACGTGACCTCTCTCCACGACTGCGGAGGCTCCTGGGGAGTCATCTTTCCTCATCAACAGCTCTGGATTCGCAAGTTCGATGTTCTCGAGCATCGTACGGTCTACCATTACTCAAATTCGAGTTTTACGTCTCTGCTTCGATTACCGTCGTGAAACGTGCCCCGCTCTGTTTACAATAGAAAACGCCTTACTGGGTTGGTCCGGCCCGGATAAACACCGCCTCAAAGTGGCAAGAAGCGGCGGTGTGTTTGGCGGGGCAGGGCGCACCGGCAATCCCCGCCTAACGTGGCCTCGAGGCGTGGCACCAACGGCCGAGCTCAGCCGACACTGCTGTCCGCATCATATTGAAGGTGAATCTAATCTAGGTTCAGGTCCGACGACGTGGCTTCGTACCCTTGGTGCGTTTGTACGTCTGTATTGCCTTGTTTTCGGTAGATCCATCTGTGGAACTCTTGTGATTCGTCACACCAGCTGTCTTCCCTCATAACCTGCATATGTCGCTGAGCGCTGATACCCGTCACCTTTTCATTTACCTGCACGGCAGGCACGCCGTCTCACCTTGTACCCATGTTTCCGTAGACCACTCGGTGGTTATATCGTCCGTGACACCTCGGCTCGGACCAACTACGACTGTCCAATTCAAGTGACGGATCTTCTTTTCGCTCGTCCATTACATCCAAAACATTTGAGAGAGATCCCGACAGTCGTTTCGACCGTGGCACGTACCTGGATCGGAGTTGCACCACTGTGAGATATGTACTCATCCAAGGTGATCATGACAGAAGCCGCCGTCAGAAACTTTGAACCCCCTTTCCCCCTCGAGGTTGCCTAGCAGCTCACCCACACTCATCTTATCTCCATTCTTTCCGAGTTCCCACTGGCAACTCTATCCCCTCGGCACACGTGACGGACGATGCCATCCCCTGTAATCACGGTAACTTTCACTGTATCGCCGCTCGAGATATGAGACCCATTGCAAACAAAAGACGACGACGAAGACGCCGTCTACGGTACGACTCGATGTCTCGTGCATAGCATCGCACGTGACTGCCTGTCCACTCACCCACTGGGATTCACCGCAAAAGGACGAACCAAAGCAGTACCGCAATGCCACCACGCGATCTCAATATCCGCCTCTACCGCCAACACTTGGTCCGCAGTTTGACCGCAGCGTCGACGTGAAACGGAGAGTTGCGCGTTCGTCGCCCTCCTAAAGAGTACGGCACCGCAACAATGAACCCACTACGTCACCAGTTCGTCACTCCGACCATGGATCCTGCACATTAACAGGTTTCTGCCAAAATGAAGGGTCTGCTTGGTGGGAAAGAATACGACCCAACCCTGACCTCGAGAGCTCACAGGGGAGCGTGAGCAGATTCCTTGGGCGGATGATAATCTTTCCCAGTTGTTGGTCGACGCCACTTGTTGGATCCGGCTGATTCGGAGTCGCAGGATGCAGTGATGCTCGCGGAGGTATTGCTGTCTGCGTTCCGCGGACTTGTGCGCAGCAACTCGTCCGCACCCGAGCACCATTCGGAATGATCTAGTACTCGTCGACGCGTAGACGCGCCAAACAACAGGCCAACGATAACCCAACTCGTGTCTGCCTATCGTAGATCTCTCTCTCCGGTGGTGTGGAACGCTGCCCACGCTTGTCAATATGTGAAATTCCTCTTGGGAACAAAAGGGTTCAGTGAAACCACGGTCTCTCTCGACGGCAACTGCCTCCATGATGGCTTACCCTTGTCTCTGGGCTCGTAGAATTTAATCTCGTCGGGAACGACAATAGGTTAAATGAATGCGCAGCCAACGTCCCCGAGCGTACGTGGTGTGTCTCACCGTTCTCACCTCCATGACGTGAACGATAGAGGGTCCCAATCCACCCACGGTTTGGTCGAACAAGATTGCAGCGTTTTTCACGGATGCGGCGACGACGAGATGAACCGAACCCGCTCTACCTCCGCACGCACTTTGGTGACATACGCGATCAGTGCACTTGACCATAAACAACAAAATGGAACTCCGAGTCGAATGGAAGGCGTCTTGGATCCGTATCACTGCCACTTTGCTACACATCCGACGTTATCAATGGAATGCATTTTCACGACCGGTTCCGAACTGTGTCGTGGAGGGACTCTCGAGTCCCACATGATGATAACTTACATGAACGGCCCTGCCAAGCCAAGTAGCCAATCGGCGTGCGTCTCTGAGATTGTGCCGGTGAGGAGATAAAGACGACGCTTCTCTCCGCAGGATAGAATAGACGCCGTGTTTCGGCGTACGTGAGAGAGTTGATCGATCGATCGATGAGGGCCTTTGGCGTAGCCTTTTTTTTTACATTTTTACATGCACATTCACTTTCAAGGGACCGGCGAGGAGACGTGAAAAACAGTCGGGTCAAGCCAAGCCTTGACTCGGTGATCCGTGCGTCGAGATAATCAATAACACGATACGATACGACACGATAACCGTCCCCGACTAGACCATACATAAACAGAAACCGCCCGCGCCCAGTTCCAGGCCCAAAAGCATCTTCATCGTCTGCAAAGAAAAGACGAACTACTCCATTCCTTTTCCGTGGCTGTTCTTCGCCGGTGTGGCAACTCGCAAAAGGGCCACGGGGCTGTGCCCCCCCTCCCACCTTCATTGGATTGGTCTTCTTCGAGGCACTCGTTTCAAATGATGCACATGTCATGATGACGACCTTGTATCGACCTAGAGACGGGTGTGAGGTGTCCATGTCAGTGCCTTCCTACAGGCACCAACGCTGCTGTACGAGCGAGTCCACAAACTGATCGTCACGACGTAGACGTGGCAGGCGATGAATAGACAGGTCCAACAGTATTGTGTTGCAAGTTCCGATTCCGCCCATATAGATAGACAAGTCGCAGCAAATGCTGTCAACGACGGGTCTCGCGGACTTGAATCATCCCAATGGATGTTATCATGTGGTCACGACAAGCGTATCCGCCACCATCCGTCACTCACTTGATCACGAGGTTCTGTCAAAGTATGGGGGCCCATATGCCTCTAGTTTGGGTTTTGGAAAGCATCATTATCAAGGACATACATACCCAAGTAAACAACATGCGGATGAAATACTACCACGATATTCAGGGCAGACAAGTACATTCATGGAGGATGAGGGTATTGCGCAGGTGGATATTGAGGTAGGTTGGGTTGATGGTAGTGTTGGTTATGTGCTGGATGTGCTTGTTGCTGCGAGTATCCGGGAGGGTGCTGAGCGGCTGCGGTTGTCAACAAAAGAGGCGCCACTGCTTCGTCACTAGAAAGGAATTAAGCGCGCACGAGCAACGATTCATCGTTACTACCCACCCAAACGCGGTTTTGATAAGGTCGTCCAGAATGGCCTCTTTCTTCAACTTTTCTTCCCCCGCTTGCGCACGTGTCACTCTGCATATACGTTACATCGGTACTGGGTTCCGAGATAGTCGACTCACCTCAACTCTTCAATGAGTGCGGCATGAGTCTCCATGGCATAACGCATTTTAGCTTTTTGGATCAGATACTTTACGAGCGTTGGCGAGCGACCATGTACGAGTCCAGTTTGGGGATCCATAAGCCGGGCGAGATGTATAGGTAACCCATCCTCCTCCTCCTCGTCTTCTGTCGCATCGTCACCGTGCTCCTCTTGTTGGGGAACGGCATTCTCAAAGTAGTCAGCCCCTAGTGCAACTGCCTCGGAGGGTGATCGGGGTTCGACTTTGAAGGTGTTGAAGGCCGAGGGTGGCTCGGCGGGCGGTGCGTTCGAGGTATTAGGTTGAGGCGAGTCCCCACGCTTGCGTTTTCGAGATCCACCCCGGCCAGATGGGGGTGGAGGCATATTATGCTGGAGACGCATGTGCTTTGCGAGGGCATCGGAACGGGTAAAGGATTTGTCGCATTCTTTTCATGGTCAGACGATAGGTCACACGTTGGGGGGGGACACGCCGACTTGCCTGGTCGAGCGCATATAAAAGGCTTCTCTCCCGTGTGCGAGCGGATGTGCGATATGAGTGCGAAACGAGAGGTCTGAGCGAGTCCACGGCGGTTGCACGTGGCCCATTCACAAGTGTAGTTTGACTTGTGAACGCCGATGTGAGCTAGTGGATACGCGTCGATGGTGGTGTGACAGGGATGGAAGGGACGCTTACCGGAGTGGATGTGCTCGATGAGCGTAGGTAGGTGAGTGAATACGATGCCACAGTCGTCCCAGAGACACGTCACGGTGTCGACGGCTTGCTCTGCCGTCGGCGCTGTGGAGGAGGCCCCAGGTGATGCAGCGACATCATCGGGGGCGAATGTAGGTGCGTAACCGAGTTCACTCTCGGACGAGTCGTCGTCGTACTTGAGCGACGACTGCGAGAATGAAGGGGACGGCGAGCGGAATGGTGGCGCTGGGGAGTACATTGTGGACCACGTTGGACTCGGCACGAGGAACGTCGAGCGGGTGTTTGTCTTTGTTTGAGGATGCAGAACGACGTGGCTATGACTTGTACTGCACCAGTCCATAGCTCAGCGCAATAAGTAAAAAAAATCGGCTGGTACAGGTAAGGTCACATAACACCTTGCTGGTTTGGAGGGGTCTCCAAGTTAAACGTCGACTCACCTTGCCAATTCAATGATGCACCTGCACACGGCTGGTACTCAAAAGTATATGGTGAGCACGTCCAGTTTGTGTTCCATCTTGTCATCCTGATGCGGCAGAGGGCATTACCTGCAAAGCGTTTTCGACACACTTTATGTTTCTCTGACAAATCCAGTCGATTCTGGACTCCTGTTCGGACATTTATCCTCACAAAAGGGGTGGATTGTTCATATCTAGTACTTCACTCTACAAACTCCTTGATTTCTCGCGCAACGCCCTCAATGTCCTCCACAAGATGCCAGTGCCCTACGTTCTTCATTGTAATCACTTTCACCTTTGGAATATGTTCCTTCAGAAACACCGCCACTTCTTCGGGCACTACCTTGTCCTCCTCTCCTACCAAGATCAATGTATCGGCCTCGATATTTGCGTACTGTGGGTCGGTTGCCTTTGCTACCGCCAAACACGCGAGCACGTATCCTTCTACTGGAGAGTTGAGGAGTGAGACACGAGCAAAGTGACGAGCAAGAAGTGATGTCGCAAGCGAGCGCTGCGACATCCCGGCTGTGGAAACAGTATCGGCGACGGCAATCATCCCAGCCTTGCGTACAACTTCAGCTCGAGCCATGAGTGCCTTGACCCTGGGTTCTCCGAGTTGCTTGACGGGACCCAGAAGAACTGGTGGTATCGCCATTCATTAGTCGTATTTCCACGCCTTTCACGGTTGCTCACTTAATTTCGCGACTCTTGCAGGACATGCTGCGGCTAGAGTCGTCGCTATGATCTGTACATTGTTCAGCGCGCGTGAAACGGCTGGATTATTACAGAACATACACCACCCATCGAATGCCCTATCACGACTGCCTTTTCCACACTATGTACGTCAAGCACTGCCTTGGCACTTTCCGCATAATTTGCGATTGAAACCTCATTACCGCTCAGCGGGCTCAATCCATGCCCCTCCAGGTCGAACGTAATGATCTTACGTGTAGAGGCGAGTCCAGAGGCTTCTATAACAGGTCCGATATTGGCGCCAGAGCCACCTAATCCATGAATGAAGAGGATAGCTTCAAGTGCTGCCGATACCCCCTGAGGAGGTGAAGTGTGCTCAACATGTAAATGCAGCCCCGAGGGAAGAGTGAGTCTGTTTGCGTCAGCTGAACTGTCGGATTTGCCATCAGGTCAGCGGAGGAAAAATCAACGCTTTTTTTCACGCACAGGGCCATCCTAAAGCGATAGAATACGTTGTGTGGTTTCAAGGGTGAAAGGCGATGTGGTCCTGAGAACGACAACGTCGTTATCAGCCGATATTGACTTTTGAGTTCCGGGGAGGACCACCGCGTCTTCATGTGATCTGGCGCCACCGACTTTGGAACGCCCGGTTTAGACAAAGTTCACCGCGCAAGTTATTGATACTAATCAGTGAAATACCTCCGACAAGCTCTTCCCTATTCCTGGGACTTCCGATGCGCACATCCGGTGAGATAACAGGGTTTGTATCTGCATTCCGACTTGTCATGTATCTGTCATCTCAAGTGAGCGGCGCAGATGTCTGCCTCGGTGGTTTTTTGTCCTTTCTAGTAGCCGATGTTACGGGAACATGCGAAGTCTGGTTGTCCTTCCTGCGGTACGCTGTTGCTTTGCTGTTAAATTGATGAATCTGATGACGTTCTCTAGCGGCTTTCTCATCTAACATTCGTGCTGCGATTCGTAGATCATATGATGTGTGGAGTGTAGTATTCAGAGCGCGCTATTGGGCGCAGCATCGACATTTGGATTGCTTCGGTCCAATTCTACTGGTGCTCGGGTAGGGTTGTGAGCGTAATTTAAGGTCGGTTCACACCACTGAGCCGCTTCGGGAGAGAACAGCCTTACCGGCCTTTATGGCTATAGTCCAAGTCTATCGAGCGGCCCCGGATCCCGAGTGCGGGTATGGCTTATCATGTTTCTAGACCCAAGGGAATCAATACTCCTTTTCTCGTCTCTCTTCCGTATTCCAGGGTCGATCCGTCGGTGACGCCAGCCAGACGTACTTGGGTGCCGCCGAAATGGTGAGACTCACATCCTTAAATTTCTACCAGTCAGGTAATATTTTTAACTCGACCGGCAAGACGATCGCCGCAGAAAATACTGGTATACGAGAGACGCCAAGTCGAACGAACACGAATCCTCACGAGGCAGTTTTTCGAGACGCTGACTGGGTGAGTTGATCGTTGTTCTTGTCAGGACACGTCTATTCACTTTCGGTGCTGGCTTTCGTTAGAGTGAGCCGTTATGTAGTGTCCACGGCGCGGGAATCCAAAATTGCATTTTATTGATTGTGAACGTCCTAGATTAGACGGTCGGACGTGATCCATATCCGCCCATTCCTTGACTGCTGCCACACAGTGTGTCGCACACAATCGAGATACTGCTGTTGATTGTGGAATTGACTGTCTACTCGCTTTGTACCGCATCGGCGAAACAGCGGCTCGTTGTGCTCATCGAGAACGCAGTAAACTCTGGGATGCGTTCAGGGGTCTGAGGTACCTAGTCCACGGGCAAGAGGTTCGTTTAATCACCTGTTCCAGAGCTATTTCGTTCAAGCGTCGCGGGTGATCCCTTGGTCAGGTGCCTTGATTGCAAGCATCACCCGTTTTGTTGAGGACAATCGTAGAATCAAGGAGAAACCACCGGATGAGTCGGTTAGCAACCGAAATAGAAAAGCAGGTCCTGCACGACTCTATCGGATAAGTCAGGAAGCTCGCTGAGATGGCCGTCGCAGGTTTGAAGGAAACATAGAGAAGTGGGATCAGGCTAACGGTTTTAGATCGTGCCTAAACAAAAGTTATTTACTACCCCCACCAGATCCTTTCGGGCACGTGTGGTATTATTCACATGATGATGATGGACTGAGGAAAGATTTGGGACACCTCACAG
>JBBPNO010000088.1:0-64081 GCA_038090915.1 Boletus eberwhitei
GGGCGCGAGAACTCATAATTGGGAATGTCGCTGTCGACACGGGCACCAGGGTACCTGTTCCAGTACCAAGTGCCACCAAACTCGGACCCAGCCTCGATCAATTTGCATCTCAAACCAATCTCGCGGAGGTGGATGAGATGATAGACGCCTCCAAACCCTCCGCCGACGAGGATAGCGTCGTACTTTTCTTCTGTCATGCGGGCCCTTGGTGGCAGGTATATCGTCCGGTGTGTCTCGTATGGAGGCCTCTGGGAGGTGAGGTTATTTTATACTTGCTGTCATTTATACCTCGACAAATCTCAGTCATTCAGTATACATTTCACGCGAACTTCGCCCCGAGCGTGGCCATCAATCGTTTCGTGGTATTAGTGGAGATAGAAGCATAACGCTGGCATGGCGGAGTTGTACGCCTCCGCGGTGCTGCGAACACGCTATAATGAAACAACGGTCCTCTGCACCCCTGCGTTTCAGGTATGCGTCCGTCGGATCCGTCGGATCCCAGTAAGACAGTTCCGCCTGGCCCGTTCGGCAGCCTTCCGTTTTCGTTCGTTTGCGTCCGTTCACCATCTGCAAACGGACGCGCCAGCAAGCCAACATGGAGGTTCTGTGGGTGAGCTTGCGTGTCTTCGTGACACTGATTATTACTTATTAAACAGTGTCCCTTACCTAGCGATCGTGCGATGAGTCCGCGAGATCGACCGTTCATCTTCAGGTTTCCTTGTCTCTTCTTCCCAGCTCGAGCACGTCTCCCTCGCTCATTTTAAGTATCCTCTTATTTATCATGATGTCCGCCACCCTATCCACTCTCTCCGCTGGCCCCACGATTACTGTAACCCCGTCGAATAATACCATTACGTCTCCCCTCATACCTTAGTCGAGATTAACGCGGAGAAAGTCGCACGCATCTCCGGTAATGAAATTCTTCAGTCTCGTCGAGACGCCGGGGAGCTTAACGTCCCTCTTGACGAAACCTTACTCCCGCTTCAGTAAGAAGTAGATCAACACATCAGATAACTTAGTGATCAGCACATAGCATACGAAGCCTATCAAGACATCAAGAAATGATCGATTGATCCGTCGTCTGTGGAACTCCACTTGGTGTTGAGGAGCCTTCTCGTTCGGAGTATCTTCTCTCGTGTTGTTACTAGGGACCAAGGTAGACCATTCAAAGTGGTGTGACACCTGTTTTGAAACAAAATAGGCTGTCCGTTTCCAAACGGTAGGAGTCTAAAACGAAACGAGCGGACGCAAACGCAGGGCTGCCGAACGGGCCCCGAGGTTGCATGCCACATGCCAAGCCAACGCAGAAGCTTCAGTCAACCCGAGTCGCATACTATTGATAGAGGTCATCGACGAATTGCATGTTCGTCTGTCGATTACAAAAACGTGTTGAACAAATGCAGTGCATGGAAATGGAAACGCAAGTCCTACAGTACCTCGATAGATATCTCATACAGTCGGCAAGACCTTGCAGCGCGAGCGAGGACAGGAGCGCCGACTGCGCACTGGTGGTGTGGATCCTTGGTGCATCATGGGCCACTTTTAAAACGGTATTGTTCGCGCACTCGAGCTGCGCAGGCCGTTTCTCTTTCCCGTCTGGAATCTGGAGACGGGAGAGGCCACGCGCATGCGGGCAGGGACCCAACTCTTCTCGATCTCCTCTCGTTCCTTTTGTTCAACCTTTTTCGAGGGTCTCGATTTGTTTCCTTTGGTTGTGTATTTCTCGAACGTGTCTGGACCCCTCAGAATGCTCGTATGCGCAAAGTCGAACTCGATCACGTCCGGGTCGGTGAGAGGAGGGCATGGTTATTGTCACTGTTCCGAATCGGTTACGAATGACACGGGTGGTCGGGGTTCGGGAGGGTTTTTGGATGTAGCTGGTGCAGAAGTAGAGTTGACCCGGGGTTAGCGTAGATCGTGGGTGTGGATTCCGAGTCTGCGAGAGCAGTGGTCGTCGACTTGGTGGAGCCTGACGGCGGGTCGGAAGTGTGCGCCAGAGGGTGTGGTATCGGCGCACATGTTCTGCCGTTTGATGCGTGCAGCCGTGTCAGCAAGGTCGCCGACTTGGCTAATGTCGGAACCGAAGCCGCGTAACGCTGGGCGAGTGGTGACGTCTCCGAAGATACGGGCCCTAAGCTTTCCATCTTCGTTGTCACCTATACGTATCGTAAGTAGCGAAAACTGTGGAATATATGCTGTATGAGATCCGGGCTCCCATCATCCATAGCCTCGTTATCACCTTCGTACCGCACGGATAAAGCACGGGAAGGCGGGAGGCCAAGAAGGGTAGATATGACCTCTTGGTGGAGAACTCATGGGAGGGCAGTGCCGGTCGGCTTGGGAGAAGGTATGAGGACCTGTGACAAGGCAGTGGGAGGGACTGCCAGTGAAGACCACTCGGGAAAAAAAAGGTAGACACAGCCAAGGCAATATCCACAAGTGGAACAGAAACCCTTTTTCTCTCTGTTCGGATCGTGTCATGAAATGACAACAGAGGAAGCAGTCTAGAAGGCAGGCAGTGCCAGAGCACCAGATACGAAGCGATATGCCCGGGCACTGCAGCTCAAACACAGCAGACGTCAGTGCTACTGTCAATCAGGGTGCAAGTGCTCTTGCATTCAAAGCTCCGCTATGTGAGATGGCTCACTAATTTGAACAAATCCCTCTGTGGATTGTAACAGATGTTCGCGTGAGCTGACTGGCACTGCGGCGCGAGACCATCGGCTTCTTTCGTGTACAGGAGGAGAGCTCGGGGTAGTGACTCGCGTGTGGTTGACATTCATGCGCCATCATTTGCAGATACAGTAGCAACATCGTGCATCTCCGTCCGTGACCTATACTACAGTAGTTTTCTTCAAATCACTGACTTTCGTACGCATCGTGACTCGTGATCATCAGAAAGGGGTCGCGGACGTTGAGTCCACAGCGTTCAGCAATGAGCACACGAGGACGACGTGAGGCAAGACGGTTTGATTTCCTTCTCTGAACCGATTGCAGTTAATGATAGAGGGTATGTTGGCCTCGCTCGACGCCGGCAAATCGTACGCCCTGACTGTTCAGCTGTCCCTAAGGTTGACCGACATGATTGGTATTATTGGCTTGAGGTCCGGAACAAAGGCATGAAACCAGTTTGTTTGTTTCGCCACATTGTGGAGTGGTTATTTGTCATTATTTGTATGTGGTTTGCCATTGTGCTCGCTGTTGTTGTCTGGTTCTGTGAGGACGGCCAAAGCGACGAGCCCATTTTGTCCTCTCCCACAACGTTCTCTTCAACCCATTTCTCATTCCCAAACTAATTCTCAAACAATCCACCTCTTCTTACATTTTTTTCTATTCGACGATGTTGATGAATCAGATCCTCGACTCGTCCAATTCGCTACGCGACCCAGACGAACGTTCGCGTCCCCTCAAACGTTCCGCATCTGTCGCGTCTCTCCCAACCCCCCCACGTACCCGTCACAAACGCTCGCGATCTCGCGCGCGCTCCTCCTTATCTCACCATGATTCCGACGGCGGTGACAGCGCCTCGGAGCTAGACGACGACCTCGGTGGTGGTTACGCCGGACGTATCAAACGAGCCAAAACAAATCGCAACAAGAGCGTGAGCGAAACTGACGAGCACTCTGAAGACGAGAGCCCAGATCGTAAAAAGCGTCGCACGCTTGGGGTCCTCCCCGGTCACGATCAAAGAGGAGGACGAAAACGCGTTTTGGACTGGTCGGGGTGGTTCATCGTATGGGGAGAAGCAGGAGGGGAAGGCGGACAAGACGGAGAAGGGCTCGCCGTCCCCTGCGATGCTTCACTATCGTGTAAAGGCCCCCGTATCGCCGCCACCATCGAGAAGGCTGCCGTCGATCCAGCCTGCACGCGCTGCTTCCGTGGAACGCGATGGTTCTTTGACAGACTCTATTGTTCCTGTTACTCCGCCGCGCAGACTGTTCCTTCGTGCCCCATCGCCCCCCGTTGCCGGCGCGTTCAAGACTCCCATGAAACCCAAGGTCACCAAAATTTGGCCGAAGCGTGATTCGCCGAACAACCCCTTCCTTATCGAGGCAAATGAAAAGGCCGAGTTACGCTCAGAATGGGACAGTGGCGACGATGGCGAAGAGGTCGTCGGCGAAGCCCGGGTACGGGAAGGAACGCCTACTCCCACATATGAGGAAAAGCCGACGATCACATATGTTTTGTGAGTGCTACGCATATAATATATGGACGTATAATCATTTTTCATTTTTCATCTTTCAGCCGCGGGCAAAAGGCAACTTTCCACAACCCCCTGCATGGACTCGCTCCCGAGGTGATCGCCGCTTCCAAATTGCCTCTCGATCATCCTGATTACGAAGCCGCCGAAGCTTGTCCTCCAAAGAGATTGTTCTTCTCTTCCGGAAAGCGAAAGTCCCGGGATCGTAGTCGCGAAAGCATTTCCACAGAGGGTGTCAAACGTTCCAAAGTCCAACGTTCGGAAGATGACCACGCCGAGACCTCGGAAGGTGAACAGAGTGGCACCAGGACTGAGTCTCGGACGATGTTTTCTCTCGCAGACAGTGCTGAGACGGAGACTGTGCCATCCAAAGCTGCCTGCGAGGTTTCTTCGCGCCTGGTCGGGACTGAGGAACTGCAAAATACTCGTGAGGGGCGCGAGCGCAGAGAGACGGCAGCCAAAACTCGCCTAGCTCCCAGAGATGGCCTCCGTGCCGGAGCTGTCTTTTCGGAACGGGACGAGCCTGCACGCCGGGCCATGGGTCCCCCTCGGAGCGCATAGATTGTGGAAACTTCGAGACGCCTCCCGTTATCATCTCTCGTCCTCGGATGTGTTTTATCCATTCATTCTTGTATATATGCGTATCTCTTGCTTGTCTAACCGTGCGGTCGTTTTGGCGATATCTCGTTCTGGTCTTGCACACTTCTCGATGCTTATTCTCGCCCACGTTACCTTAGCACCTCCCTCACTCCCTGCGATGCCCCCTACGCCTCTACACTACCTCCATGCGACACCATGCCTACCCGCATCAACGTACACATCTAACCCATATGTTTCATATTTCCTTTCTTTTACAAGTACTCGCATTTGCAAACACAAGTCTAACACGATAGGGTAATTCAATTCACCATCACACTCGCTCATTCGCCACACGTTCGCCAGTAAGCTTTGATAATAGAAAAGCGAGCTCAGCGTTCTGCATGTACATATGCGTGACTCGACCCACTGGAGTCTGGCCTCGGTCGGGGGGACGAGACCGCTACTATCACTGGTGGGGGTAATGCAATGACAAACCCACTGATCAGCTCGTTCTGCCTTGCTGGTCCTTGCATACAAGTTCTGTACATAATATATGTGCGTTCGTATGTAAAGAGGTTGAAGTGTGCCTGGATGAGCGCCGGTACTTGTAGTCGGTTACCGCCGCCCCTCAAGTGAAATGGTGATGGCGGCGCCGCTCGAGTCTGATGCCCGCGAAGATTGTCACCGCAAGCGCTCATGATGCGGCGTGAGTCCGTTTTCGTTTTCTCGACAAACGTGCGTCTCGTTACAGTACATGGGTATCTAAATAATCTATCCTCAGAGACCGGGATCCTCCACACCGTTCGATACGATCCGGAATACGATCTGCATGCATTCAGATAGCTCTCGCTACTGCCACAGAAATGACGGCGACAATTACGACGAACGTGCGTGGATGCTCACGAGGCATTGTCCTCCGAGACCGAACAAGAAAAAAAAAAATAGGCAAAGAATAGATGAAAGGGGTGTTTAATATGTTTGTCTTTTCTCTCTTTCTTACTTGTCGCTCGTTTTGAGCAACGAAACGCGGGGATGTATACGTGGACGTGGTGTGGAGACAGAATGACACCTGCGCCGTTGGGCTGGTATAATTCTGAGACCGCGTCCGTGATCATCATATGTCATCAGGGCAAAGGGGGGGGGGGGGTTCAGATAGATGGAAGCGGTGATGATAAGACCTGCCATACATAGGGTAGACTATTCCGACGGGACGGAGAATGGTTACAAAGAAAAAGGCGTGAAAAAAAATGGAAAATGGGGTTGGAGTTGGGTGTAAAACAGTAAACGGGCACTCATGTACTTCTGCGTTCACGTTTCTCCGCGAGCTCGGCAGCGAGCACAGCGTCTGGGTCACGTCCTGCCACCTCGGGGAGGAGAAGCGTGAAGGCTGTGTATACCACGTCGTAAGTACGGGGCCACCAACTAGTAAGAAGAAGGAACGATAGATGCGACGGGCTGCTCACCGGCTCCAAGGATACAGCACGCGAAGAAGACTGTTGAACAGACGCGTGAGCACACCAACACCACGGTACACGCGCGCACATGCTCGAATGAGAGGTCGAGGGGACTTACTCCAAAGTACGGCGGGCGTCCCAATGGAAGCAGTAAGTGTGTTGAACACGAGCGCGGAAATGATCGCGCCCGCCTTTCCGCATGCAGCGGACATACCATGCGCAGAGGCACGATATTTCGTGGGAAAGACTTCGGCGGGGTAACACTGCGGCACCGACTCAGGGTCAATTGGGTGGGACGGAAGTGGAGGTACTTACGAAGGTCGTACTAGTCATTGTGCAAGGCGGAGTGAGTGGATACCGACAACATAAGATGGATCAGGTCGACTCACGCGTTAGCTCCAAAGTTGAAGAAGAACTGGGCGGGAGATTGGGTCAGTGCATGTTTTAGGATATGAAATACCCAGACGCACCTGCAGGAGTGTGAAGCAAACGACGAATGACGGGATGTTGAATGTGTAGAAATTGCCTGCCAAGAGGCCCACTGATGATGGTGCGATTCGGTTAATGAGTCACACCAAGCGGGCGAGAAGAAACTTACAGAATAGCGCTGCCATGAGGAATCCCTGGAATTGAATAACTTTGCGGCCGAGCTTCTCGATAGTCAATACTGTGACGTAGTAACCTAACCAGGAAAAACGTTGCGAATCAGAACCGTACTAATGAGCAGAGTCAGAACACCCACCAGGTACGAATCCAAGCACAGTAATGATGATGCCTCCAACGGAGATTTGGAAGAGTTTCTCCCATGCCGTACCCGTCTTACCAGCAAATCCGATCTCCTGAAGCACGACATTTTGGTTGAGGTTGATGCCATAAAACCTATGATTGATTATCTCTTCAACTGATTACCCTACGTCCATGGAAACAAAAACTCACGCGATGTCCAACAGGAACCAACAAGTGCATGTTCCAATCAGAATTTTGGCATGACGCCATTCAGAAAAGTACTCCACGAATTCTGATGGCATGTGAGTCGTCGACCATGTGAGCAAGGAACCTGATTACCCTTGAAATGAGCTTTTTTCGTGAGTGGATTGTCGTCCACGCTATTCTCCGACGCGCTGGGTTTCAGTGTTTCTTCTTTCAGATTTTCTGTGTCTTCATTCATGTGTTGTGCCTTGACATAACGTTTTGACTCGGGGAGTGTCAAACGTTGGTATAACGTGCCAAAAGCAGGGATAAGCGATAGAGCGACGGCGATTCTCCATACTGAGAGATGGACATGAGCTTGGCAACGCGGAGTCATAACTCGGCACACGCCACCTACCTCCATCCACCTTAGATGTCTCACCCAAGTCATTCATGACATGTTTGTAACACGCCAGAACGATGAGCACAACCAAGCTTCCGATCAAGCTTCCCCAACCCTGGTTGGCGAAGATATACGCTAGGAGCGTGCCTCGTTTACGGATCGAGGCCCGGTCACTCGTGACCGAAGCGGACATGGGGTAATCTCCTCCAACGCCCACACCAAGGAGGATGCGGAACATAGATAAGTAGATCAGAGACCCATTCGGGGAAAGGTCATCTTCGGAAGAAATTCATTTTAATGTTTCGATGGATACGGGGGGGACGCACTAGTTGGACACGAGATACAGAATATGGTGGCCACGATAATCAACATCAGTTCTTTCCCATCTTGGGTGGGTCAGCCTTTCATCGATTCCGGAAAACGGAAACACCCACAGACTGCTTTACGGCCAAAAGCGTCGGCAAAATATCCTAGAAGAGATACTAAGTGTGTGCGAAATAGCACATTCGGTCTGTGTGCGTACCAAAACCAAATTGACCAATGACACTACCGATGTTCGCTGCAGCCTTCAACAGACCTGCGAGATTAGCTGGAAGACTGTTTCCTCCGTACAACCTGTATTGTAACATGGTTGAGACAGGCTAGAATGAGACAAAACTAAGGGCCTGCAGTTTAGTTGTGAGGGGTCGTGCGTACGTTAATGATAAACAAGTCATAGGCTGATTCGAGCTCGGTGAACAGATAGTCATTCATGAACAGGTGGTAGACAAACCATCCAGGAAGAACCCGACCTGCGGAAGGGAAATATTGTCAGAAGACCTTGTCAAAAGTAGGGATACTCACCCCAGTGATGGACAACAACTTGATCTCTGCAAAGGTCAGGATGAACGGAGGCCTGTTGTCTGCATCTTGCTCGTAAAGCTCGAGAGTGGAATTAGGGTTCTCGCGAGCGGCATTGGTCATGGCGGGCGTCTATTAGGAAAGAAAACGGAAAGTGGGAAGACGTCCTGTGAGATCACCAATGAGGCAGGCTCAGCAATTCAATGTGGCTGGACACTTATATGCATCAACCAAGTATGAGCAAGAGTTACGGCTTGTTCGGCCATCAGGATGTCTCTTTCAAGAAAAAAAAAAAAAAAAAAAAAAAAAAAGTGATTGAAGAACGTTCGAGACATGCTGTCAGAAGTCGCGCGGATTGAGTTAGAACGTTGGTCGCTCCGTCCCGGTTGTTGCCATGGAGAAGGCAAGGGAGCGCAAATCATTCGCACCGTTCCTGTCGAGCCATGATGATGATAATTCGCAAGGCCGACATTCGCGCACTCCAAGTGCTCTGCTGCAATTGAATGAGTCCTGGACGTTATTAAGGGGGAGACCTCAACCCAGTCCCCGGATGATCGCAAACTTGACAACCGCTCCTTCCATCGGACCACCGGGGGCCCGACTCGGGGGTCCAATTTGCCTAACGCGCTCCGTTCACGTTTGGCAACCCTTCGTACACGAATTTCGAGTGTCCATATCATTCCTCGCTAGCTAGGAAAAATGACATACTGATCGATGAGGCAGTTATAATGGACACGTCTGAAATTCACGTTTCAACGTGGCGATGTGCCAAGCGACGAACGTTTCCTAGTAAAAAGCGCGTGTTTTGTCCTGATAGCCTCCTACATATTCCGCTCGGTGCTGTGACTTGTTGAAGTAGCGCTGGTCAGTGCAGCAGTCAATAAGCCCATACCGAACGGCTTCTAAAGGCTGGGCATCGCCTCGTGGCGTGCATTGCATTTTCATTTCCAGCAGACAAGATAAGAGCGGGGTCAATGATTCGTCCAGCTCGCATCGAATTCCTGGTATGCCCAAGGTAATGATTGATTCACGTGTTTCATGTGGAGACCAGATCTCTTCATTTTGTCTGCGCGACGACCGGAGTTTGTTCGTACAGTAACGCCACAGTCTGGACAGCGACAATCCTCTCGATCCACGGGATTCTGAATCCACGGTGCCGAGGACCGCACACTCGGTGTTCGTCGGATATTCCAAGCAAGCTTTTGTCAATGGTATGCGCGTTGGGGCCAGTATATGTGGATCTTTAGTACTAGGAGCACCGTCGAATGCGTATCACTCGTTCCTACTGGTTTGAACCACTGACCGATCCTCGGGAGTTGTTTCGCGAAGCACCGATCGTCGGTACATGTTATGTGAGGACTTCGCTGATTAGCAGTGCCAGACCATCGTACAGAGCAAAACCCTGACTCAAACAACAGTTGCATTGGGTCCGGATGCCCGTGACAAGAGGTGCACCCGCTCATCCCTACTGGGCGCTGGAGTTTCCTGAAAGGCCAGGATGGGACGCAACGACATCTAAATCTGTTCGTGGCTCATAATGTATGTCTCCACTTCAGCGGCCGGTAAACCCCGTTCCTGCCAACCCCTGAGCACCCCAAGCGCTTCAGAAACACGAACGACCAGGCCCTCAGTCAAAGGTTGAACAACATTCGGGGCGTTGAACAATGGTGACCACCGCGACGGAATACCGCGGTTCATGACGTCTAGCACGGACAAGTGCTTTCAGTATGGGGGTGTAGGACGGAATGCAGATAGATTCGGTCGTCCCTTCATATACTCCCCTGCAGTCGGGCCCACAAAATACGTGATCTGGGAGGGCGTGTCGCCTGGAAGAACTCAACCACGAGGAGGGGGGGGGACAACTGAATCCTAGATTTCTCGTATGACGAGACCAAGCTCTCTTTTGTCAGGCCGCCGCACTTTCACGTTTGGTTCGATGTATAAAGCTTCCACGACAGTTCCCTGGCACGCGCTTTGGTGATTTCGAGTGGGATCTTGGTTGGGTCGTGTTGTGGTAACGATGATGACAGGCTCTTCACCGACCACGTCTTGGAGGTCGTAGAAAGGCAAGGGGAGGGAGAAACGCGAGAGACCAAGCAACCTACGAACATCGGTTACAACGTCTTGTAGTCGGACGTTGAAACGTTGACCGTTGAGCCATCCATGCTCGACCACGCTGCGTTTTATCTCGTGCATCGATGATCGAGCGAGGTTAAATCTTCGCGCCGTCCCCTTGAAAATGTAACACAAAGCTTGTCAATAGACCTCCGCCATGCGAATTCCGAGATAAGCGTTCAGAATGGATCCTTGTGTTTTGTGCCTCGAATTCGGGCGCCCTGACGCGGCGACTTGCGAGGTAATTATAAAGTGACAATCTTGTCAACATGCCAACCCTCAGACCGTCGAGCGACGCTGCCTCGGTTGAGATGAAACGCGCCTGCCGGATATAAGATTCAAGAGCTTCGTTACCCCTGTAGCTTAAACGAGAATGGCGTCATCACATATCCGAGTCATGATCATCGTTTGGGGCCCCTTCAAAATGTCCCCGTCGGATTATCGGAGTAGTACATATGTACGAAGTCTGCTCCACCGTGTGACGAAACCACCTTAACGTCGTCGATCGGGGTTCAGATCCAGGACCCGGGTACACTCTCCCCCACTGAACTCGCAAAGGACACACCTTCATAGAAATAAGCTCTGTTACAGTGTTGTACGCTTGTACACCGTGAATCCCGAGTGGCAGTGAATGAGGCAACTTGAGTGAGGAACAGCGAAAGCTTATTGACCCTGCAGGGGTAAGTGGAAAAAAAAATTTACAGTAAGAGGATTAATTAGTAGAGCCGAGATGAATGGACGGTTCGACAGCTCGATTGTATCGGCCGTCAAGCAGTTGCTTGTTTGGCGGACTAACGTGAACTCGTTTGTCATGGATGCTGATGGCTTCGTCTAAGGTCTTCGATCTCTTCTTGTGACTGGCCTCTGGGTGGTTGTGGGGCCCTCCCGTCAGGCATGGGAATGCGCGAGTTTGACACAAGTAATACCGTGACTACATGTATTTTGTTCCGAAGTGGAATTTGTAAGGTTTCTCAACGGGAACTAAGCCTGCAGGGTAGTAGCGACGCGACCTCGATGGGTCGGCCATCCCGCTATCACGGGTGGGTTGACCATGATACCAGCTCAGAAATATGGTATGGACAATATACTGTAGGGAGGTATGAAAGGGAACATTGGTGGTCTCGGGGCGGTAGGTGAGCGGGGGCAACTCCGAGGTCCTAGGGGTGCTACGTGAGACGACCGTGGTTCTCCTCCCGACTAGAGGCTAAATGCCTCCTCCATCTTTCTCCAATGCTTGAATCGGTGTGTGTTAGGATGATGTTCGGCGGCATGGATCGAAGATAATGATCAAGTAGGCGGGGTTGGAGTGCGTCTTGGGTGAACCGCGATGATGCCCTCCTCGAGATCACTATCCCTCCCAGTCGCTTGTATCGAATGGTCAGACAAAGCGCGATATTGTTTGATGAAGTGGATCGATTAGTGCCTAGCGGGTGAAATTCCACTGTCCCCCTATTCAAGGCGATGGCCTCCTTGAGATCACTTGACACACCCAGGTGGTTATAGCGGGTGAAGAGACCAACTGCAAGGTTGGTTAACGTTCCCGGTCGAAAAAAAAAGATAACCCGTGCTGAGAGCTTCTCTGCTCAAGGCGACAGCCACTTTGAGGTTTCCGATATATCTAGCTGCTTGTATCGAGTGGTAAGACAAACTGCGAGGTCGTTTGATGAGACGATGATCGATTGGGGTGACCATGTGGGTAAATTTCCAGTGCATTCCTACTCAAGGACAATGGTCTCTTCTAGGTCGTTTATCATACCCAAGTGGTCATACCGAGTTAAGAGTCGCGAGTCTGGCAATATGACGGCCCATTTCAGAACAATGTCCTTCAACAAAAAAGTCAGAGACGCTCGGAGTTTAAATCTGGGTAACTCTCGGGACTGTGCCGCCATCTGTCCAAGCCTCGTCTTACATTGTCATGTAACACCGTTTGTTGGCTGATCCATCCCTCTTTTCCCCCTGTTTTTACGAGGCCATGCGCAAGGAGTAGTTGCAATGAACCACACCGGTGACCTACTAAATTGGGCAGTTTCAGTCGGAAATGCATATTCAAGACCTTGTAGCGGTCGGAGTTCTGTTGCTTTATGTCCGAGATAATGGCTTCCTCAAGGTTGCCCAGAAGTATAGTATGGCCAGGCAATGCGCCGGTCGATTCAAATGGCCATGTGGAGAGAAGTTCGAGTATTTCCCTGTGTACTGTATGGTACTGCACCCACGATTCCCAATTGCCATCTATATGTACTTGGCGGAGAGACAAAGTGCAAGGTTGCCGAACGTTTACAGATGGAAGAGGATCTGCAGTCGGACGGTGCTCGAGCGCTTCTCTGCAAAAGGCGATGGCCATCTCGAGGTTTCTATCTCACCTACTGTATGTAACAGAGAAACTGTGAGGCGTGTTTTGTGCACGGCCCACGCCTTCATGCTCGCGGAGTTGGCCTCGTCAACGGGCCGACACTAGATTTGTCTCGCGAAGATCACGATCCAACTCGTGGAGTCCCATACTCGGCATTCTTGTCTAAACTGCCCTCATGTTCTCTTCCACACAGGATTATCTGAATGAACTCACGACCCGGTCAGCCCTTGGGCTTCTGTGTTCCAAGCCTCTGCCCCTTCGAGTGTGCGATGGACGATGAAAACTATCGACTTGTCTGTGGTGATAACTTTTGTTCGTCGTTGGCATCAGGCATTTACCTTACAGAATAAGGATCACAAGATTGACTCAAGCGAATGGGCCGATGGGACAAGGGATGTACTGTCACTATCGCCTGGTGGTAGTTAGCTTGCTACCTAGGGGAAAAATAAGTGTTCTGAAGTGATCTGTCACGGAAAGGATTTTGCAGGATACCAGTAAAAAATAAGTTATTGTTGGAACTAGACATGTCAATGATATACAACGTGACCAAAAGTCTATTGCACGTCATTCCCTGTGGTACGCCCGCTAACCAATGTGAATAACCTACAACCACTCGCACATGCTTCTAAAGCCTCGCTCTCGCTTCCGCGTACGACTCACCCATTCCCGGGCTGCCATTGACACTTTTCGTGGGTGAGAATACACTCTGTCGTCGCCCCGCCCAAGCCAAGAGTTCGTTGATGAACGAATCGATCTCCTTTTCCGTGTTTCTTGCATGAATGATGACTCGGATTCTAGGTCTCTTCACAACCGGAAAGGTCATCGGCGAGACCGCGTATCCCCTCTGGAGTAGGTAATCCGCCAGTCTTGCCGCGCAAGGTGTAAAGACTGGGATGACCGGGGAGCACAAGCCATGATCAGAGACGGAAGCAGTGGCATCAGATTCGCTGAGCGCAAGGATGGTCTCAGGAACGCTCCTCAATGCAATAAAGATCTTTTGGCGTGCGTAACGAGATAGGTGATGTAGGCTTTGCCGAAGCTTCAGGGTTGACCGACGATGGGAATAGAAACTCGGAGTTAGCAAGCGTATACGACTTGGAGTGATATCAACTATATACCTCTTGGCCGCGTGCGCTCGACATGACACTGAGGCATGATTCAAGGGCGTATATGTCCGTGTATGGCATCGATGTCGAAAACATGATGCTCTTGGCGAAATTAATCAGATAGTCTCTTATGATCGGCGAGGTCAACACGACGGCTGTGAAACAAGACCAATATCTCGGGTTTCGCCAGGTGCATATTCCAAAGACGAACAGTGCTTGCCTCCGTGAAATCCCCACGCTTTACCAAACGTGTGGACCTTGGTATGAACACGACCGTTCAAACCTAGATGCGAGACATAGCCTGTCCCGTTTAGCCCGCATATTCCCGACGTGTGGGCCTCGTCCACGACAATGTGCGCGTGTCCGGCGGGCACAAGTACTTCCACGAGGTCCACGATCTCTGTTAGAGGACAGAAATCTCCGTCCATGCTGTACAGACTCTCCACTACAACGAACACGGTGGAGGTCCCTCGAATAATTTGAGGATGTTTCTGTAAGACGCCGAGGAGGCATTCCTCGAGTGAAGTCAGGGAGTTGTGGGCGAAGCGGTAGGAGGCACGGGATGATAGACGGATGCCCTCTCGGCAAGACGAATGGATCAATTCATCATAGATTATGACGTCGCTTTTTTGTGGGACGGTAGCAAGAAATGTCAAGTTGGCACTGAAGCCTGAGCCGACGAGCAAAGCAGACGGGGATCCAAAGAAATGCTTCAATGCTTTCTCGACTGCATTAAACTCTGTAGAGTTTCCCGTTCCAAGGCGGGAACCAGTGGACCCAAACAAACGACTGTGAGGTGCTGCTTGCACATTGCGCAAGAAAATATCCCTAAGCATACGGTCTGTAGAGAGCGATAGATAGTCGTTTGAGAAGAAATCGGGAGCATAAGACGGGAGAGGCTCGTCGAGACTGAATACTGTCATGCCCTCCTTGGCTCGATCGGCGATAGCTTTCTGAAGGGCGTCAAGTAAAGGCGAAGGTTGGGACATGATAATGGGGAGATAACGATGCTACGTGATTACTTGCACCACGTAATTTATGCTCGTGGACAAGTGACGGGGTCCAGCAGTTGCAGGCTATCGGAGTATAACATTCCTCCGGAAACGTTTTGCGTTGGTTACAAGTCTTAACAACCAATTAGCGAGAAGTCAGAGCGATTGGCTAGAGATACTATTGCTCACTGCGATCGAAAAAGTTCAAACCTGGATCGACCCAGGTCACTTGACGGTGAAACTAACCAGAAGGTTTCGGAAACTGGAATTTTCATACAGGAAGGATGCGCCAGAAACCACTTTTGCTCGGTCGAGCTTGTCTTTCTCAGAAGAAGCGTGCGGGATTTTTCCACAGAGTAGGTACTCCTTGCGAGGCGAATCGCACTCGATGGTCATAGCAGACCTGCACCCCAGCAGCCCGCGTCGTGGGATGAGAAGCAGCCAAGACGGGGTGGTTGGTGCAGAGACACGAGACCAACTACTTCCGATATGCAAATGAGGTTGACGTTAACTTGCGAGACATTCTCGAAATTTGATGAAACGTCAGACTGCAATGAGCGAGCGGCGTTGTAAAAGACGAGCAACATGTCATACCAAACGGTTTGATTTGATTGTGCGCCCATGAAGCGTGATAATACGGACAAATGCGATGTATTGAGCTATACCTGAGCCGAGCGATAGAATGAATTGGCTCAGGTACTCCTTACAAGGCAGCTCTACCGCTACTCTGAGGCTGCGAGCAGGAGGTCCGTCAGTGGTCGTTGGTTCAAACAGGAATTAATTGTCTCACATGCAGCGTTCAGGGCTCGCACCGCTAGGCCTAGATCAAAACTCAAAGTTGAGTCAGGTACCTGCTGATAGTCACTACTGTTACCTTGTAGACTCGCTCATGGAGTCTTGATGTACAAGATTGGTCGAGAGTTGGTCCTTGCCAGGAACAAGAAGCAAACCCTGAAATTTTGCTTACGTACCGACGTCGTGTTCAGACATTTGATCTGATGCTATGAGGAATGCCAGTTGTACATCGGGCCGTATGTAAACCACAACTCTCCCCGCCATTCGATGGTCGGAAACCACAAAGCCTCGACAGAGATTGGAGCAGCCTCAAAGTACCATTTCCCGGCCAGCAAGCCGGTCAACTATCACGGAAATGTAATCGTTGTCTTACATTCAGCGCGAACTTGAGGCTCGCATCTAGGCCCTTCTCGCCGTTCGACGGGGTCTCGCATGGATTCTCCACAAGTCGTCGGTGGCGATATTACCTGATGAGCGAACTAGACCATGTCATGGCACTTGTGTCCTCGCGCAAACGTGTTGTCCGGGTGGACCTCCCGTAATCTAATATAAATTGGCTGAACAGGTCTCCGCAGACGTCTGGGTCTATTACCTTTTAGGGGGACTCGGACGCTTGGCACGATAATGAAACCCTCGAGCAAGGAATACAGCCAGATGACATGAGGCACGGTGTTTCCTAACCTCGAGCGACGAAAAACGAAGTTGTGTGAGACGTAAAACGAGCACTGCCTCCACTCAGAGGCCGTACCTCCGTCCATGTGTTTTTCACGGGATGTTTGGCCGTGTCACTACTGGGTAGTTGTCACATCAAGCCATGGCGCTTTGCTAGCAGACTATGGCGGAGGATGTCTACTGGCTCGAGACAAAAGTATAGGAAGGATGGAAACGCAGAGACTCGGACAATGATCCCTAGCAGGTTAGATGATTGTTGAGTAAGATTCCTTCGAAGACACCTGAACTTGCTCCCAGGAGTCGTTTATTTCGCAGTGGACCGCGGTGGATAAGATGACCCATGCAGGTTTTGCGTTGTGCATGCACGCTGCACAAGTATGTAGCGTGAGTTGTTCAATCTTTCAAGAAACGTCGGAGGAACAGTAGTAATTTTTCCCTATTCGGCATTTAAGCGAGGCGATACGTTTGCCAACTTCTCGATGTCGGCTGAGGGACCCAGACGTAGCGTAGACGGACGATATTACTATATGATGATTAGCGAACGTGATCGGATCCTCAACCTTGGCGTCGTAAATCGTCAGTGAGGAGAGTCGGAAATGCAACCTCGGAAATATTGTACCTGCTCGATCTGCAATGGGGGCCGCATCGGATTGCAATTTGCTGAAAGCCAACTACAAGGAGCTCACCCCATTATCGCATGGCAAGTAGTCGAGTGAATTGTCATAGCAGCGCGATGCGTTGGAGTCATAGCAAGTTGCCGTGCCGATCTGATCTAGAAACGTAGACGTGGAATATTCCATGGCTACGAAGCCTACATTTACTCCAACGGCGAAGGGATGGTTTCCCAGAAATCTTGACTGCGGCCCTTGGGTAGGCTCCAGCTGGTAGTAGCTTGCGGGTGCCATAACCGGCGCTGTTACCGATGAATTGGTCGGATGTTTCTCCTGTAGTCCAATCTCATCCTATGTCAAAGGCACTCGTTTCTCGTACGGTCGGCCGGTCGCAGGACGTTGAAGCGGATAAGATTTTGTTGATCTCCGATTCAAAAAAAGTCGGTTTGGCCGGTACGGCAACGACCGGCCGGCGAGGTCCTTAGCCTGCTAACTTGGCTTTTCGAGTTGCCTCATATACGGATAATGAACATGCATTCAAAAATGCTTCTAGAACCTTTGAATGCACCACACAAAGCTCTCAGTCTAGGCCACGGTGAACGAGCGATGTGTCAATCTGGTCGACATGTATCCGTGCAACGAACCCAACTTGTTGTTGTGGCGCGCTCCGGACGAGTGAATCCGCGATCCAGCCCTCTCTGTCATGATGGGGGAGCCGAGGAGATCCCTAGCAGCCCCGTATCGCCATAGAGTTTGTACAGTTCAATGCTTTGGGTACGTTTTATCTTCCGTCTAGCTTTTCATCCTTTTGGTACTTTATCTATAAACATAGGGCTCGAATCGACAGTCTTCGCCTTGCCTCGTGGTGACCCTAGAACGGTAGGTAATCGCAGACTCGGCGATTTTTTGAGACCAAGTTGGCATGTACTTTAGTACTTAGCAAAGATATCGCTCGGCACCTCTGCCGGCACTGCCGAGGGTAGTAGAAAGTGAGCAGGCACAACCAAGGCTCAACTTGCTGCAGCACCTAGACCATTCGGCGATCACTTCATTCACTATCCTGTATTTATCATTGATAAATATCTTGGGCCACCTGGTCCAGGTTCCGTGACGTGTTACTGAGGAGGACTGAGGGAGTCTCTCGATAACTACTATTTATTTCACCTGTAATCATGGCTCTCCATTCACCTGACAGTTGAGGCCAAGTTGCAAACCTTGAGATCAACTTACTCACCCAGAGTCGAAGATCGGTGAACAGAAATCGCTCACATGCCTGGAGTGTGGGAGGAACCAAGCCCCGGAGCCCAATCGCAATTATATGATTTTGGATGATATTCTCTTTTCCTTGGACAAAGGCCCAAGGGGTCGTGTAAGGGCCATCTTTCGAGCATCGCCCTGAATTTCCTGGAGGCAAGCGTTCCAGGGGTAGTATAACGACATGATCGGACGCGGCGAACAGGTGGGATACACGACAAGTGCGTCATACCCACCGCAATGTGGCTAGCACTCGAGAATTGTTGGCAGTGAAATCGACCTGGTTACACTAAAGAGTCTTCGCCTCGACAGCTGTGGATTGTTCACTTTACCCAGGAACATGGCGCCATTGCCAGCAGGAGAGTGACGTTAATATGCTCTAGACAGCGCTCGATTGCGGTGGAGTTGCGGTGCGCGGTCATGGGTGAATTTGACGTGTAGACGGATACCAGTGCATAAGCAGGACGCCTTGGACGCCTTCCTATCTCGGTTTGTCGGATCCCACGTGGTATACTAGCCACTTCCACACATGGGCGCGGCGCGGGGGAGACTCCATCCTCCTCGTCGTGGTCCTCGTCGCCATCTTCAAAAGGCCCATCCTCAATTTTGTATGTGATATCAACATCGATATCCCCTCAAAGGGCACGAACAAGACCCAAAAGGCTCAAGTCGGATTTAAATAGACTATGTGCGCCGACCAAGTTACCGCGAAGGCAAATTGTCGCTCGCGAACAAGGTCCCGTTGCTTTTCTGTCCCAGTGCTGTGTTGGGAACGCCCGTTTATCGCCCCACTTCTTACTCTTGTACCGCTCAGGATAGTCCCCCGTCCCGGGTGACACTGCTCTGGCACGATCGAGCACAGTGTCCTACATATAATACGATGAAATATGGCGCCGACGTGTCGTACAAGCTCGCTTATTCTCGTAACGGGCCGCCCTTCAAGTTCAAAAGTTCCGTTTGCCACATTCCACAAATCCCTCGGCAAGCAGTTCGTCCTTTCTTGTCCTCTCTCCTTCACTTGTGCACACTCACGTCTTTCACGCCAACACGCATCAATCTACTTACCTATATATCTGACAATACATGCACTCCGCCACATGTTGCATCAGTCCATCTCTCACTTTGAACTCCACCGTCTTTGCTTCCCCGACCATCTCGGGCAACATTCACTCGGCCAGGCCTTACCCGTTCCCGGACTCGCTGCCCTTGTCCACGCTCCTTGCCCCACCGCCCGATCAGTCCTCGACTCCACCATCGTCTTGCACCTCTTTTTCGCCGGGCCCACGATTACCTCCGCCTTCGGAGCTCTCCTCGACAATGCCACCTTCAAGAGCAGTTAGGTCTCCCAATGATTTGAACAGGCTTGATGTTATTATTCCCTCAAACCAATCGAGTACAAGGTGATACATTTTGTTGGCGTTCTTTCGTACCGCTGAACCTAGTTCGGTTCCAGTGTTTCCTCCGCTTCGGATTTACTGGGACCAAATACGGATACAAGTACCAGTTCGGGTACGAGCCTACCGCCACCTTCCGCTTTGAGCTCTAATACCGACGTTTCTACTTCGCTCACATCTTGGTTGACTACGTCCTCGGCAATTTCGTCGCCACCATCTTTACCACTCAATGCCAACCCACCATGCACGTCAGGATTTACCTTGACCTCCACTCCGACATCGACTCTCCCAGTTCTCACAACCTTAACAACGTACACGTTCTCGTCACCGGTGTCAATATCTTCATATCCCTCGAGTTCGCCTGATATGTCTTCGTCCTCAGCGTCCTCGACATATGTGACAACTGAGAGCCCATCCGCTGCTCCCGAGACAACAACTGTTGTTTTTTCAACCACGATGGTGACATCTGTCGACCCACCTTCTTCACCTCTAGACTCACCCTCGCCGTCAACTTATACGGTCACATCTGTGCTTCTAGGTCAAGGAGGAACCATCACTGAATTCGTCACCTCGAGCGGTGTGTTGAGCACCGAATCACCTGGAAGCACATTAGATATGTAAGTGCACTTTTCGTTTTCCCTCGTCTATTTTGGTCCTAGGTTATTTCATATGCGATCTGAGAGGATCGTCGTATTGATTGGATGTCGATCTCCCTCCCAGTTCGAGTTTCATACTTTACCTCGTTTGTTTGCATTTTACCCCTGTGTCGTCATAACTTGTTCGACCTCAGCTAACCCTATCTCTCGAACACGATCAATTCTCGTCCGCTTACCATTTCCATTTCGCGTCGATGGTTCCCGGGGTCCACACTACAGTGATCTTCCCATCTCACCAGGCACTATCGCGGCGATCGTGCTCTCAATTCTCGGTGTAGTTGCACTTGCGGCTCTCTGGCTTTTTTGCGCTCGTAGACGTCACCATGAACTGGTTCAAGAAGCTGCACGCATCCCGCCAGAAAATCACACTCCTGGCCCTCTCGATGACGAAATACCCGGTTTGGGCGAGCTCGGGTGTGGCGATGGGAACACGGGCGGCCCCGGACATTCCATAAGTCGAGCTAGACTAGCCATGGAAGAACGCTATGCAGGCATCCTTGCAGTCCTGCATTTGACAGAAAGGTTTGGTAGAGGCAACGAAGCAGGGAGTACTGGCGGTGTCTATGGATCTCACCGTGATACTGCGACTGACATGGATGGGGATGACGATATTGCCCGAGCGTCGTCTCCGACGTTGCCCCTTCACGTAATCTCTCCCGATGACATCGATGACTCACCATATACGCCGCTGTCTCCACCTCCACCAGTGTCGCTGTCTTCGTACTATCAAACAACACAGCCTGCTCCGCCTCCTTCCGCGTACCATAGGACCCCGCGCAGGAAAAGTTCACCTGGCCCCGATGCAGCCGCGTGGCTCAGTGGATACAGCGCTGCGCCGTCTTGTAACTCGCATTACGCTCGCTCGCAGACACTGGGCTCTGGCTCTGGCTCTGGGTCAGTTGACGCTCTCACCAGGACACGAACTGGAAGCGAAGAACTGCTGCTTGGTCTCGGAAAGGCGACTCCCGATCGGTCTGTTGGTGTTTCTACACCTGGGGGCGTCAGCTCCACTACCGCAACTGATCCGGGAGGAAACAAGGTCGGCCTTGGATCTGCATTTGGTTCACCGGCAAGTTCGATGTATAGTCCTAGCGGTGTGCAGCTCGCCTTCCAACACGATACCTCAGGATCGTACGATGCGCGGACCGTGTCTGGGAGTGGTTCCTATGGGTATGCGCGGAGCGGCACGCCAAGTACCTTTGATGTCCTCAGAAGCGTCTCGTCCCAGGGGGCACTGTCCAGCACGTACAGTCATGCCCATAGTCAGGGGTTCAGGTTCGGGCTCAGCAGACCGGGGAGTTCGTCCAGCGGAGGCGCAAGGCAAAAGGCAGTGAGCAATCGACATAGTTTCGGGGTCCCTCCGACGAGTTTCAGGTCATGGAGAGACTGGGGTTCAACTACTTCAGACAAGGAAAAGCAAGCAGAAAGGCCGAGCCTGAGAGAGAAGGATTGGATACGAAGGAGCTCGACCTCTGCGTCGACTTCAGGAAGCATGGATGAGAAACAGGGAAGAGGGAGTCCTGTGATGGGCGTTCGTGCGTTGTTGGGACGCTTGCGCCGTGCGGCACATACACCCTCTCCGCACTCCTCGAACAAGGACCTTCCGCCTCCAACACAGGCTTCTATGGATGCAAACCCTGAGAAGGTTGCTGCGGATCGGGTGACCCCACCTCCGATCCAGATAGAAGCTGCAACGCCACAGCGACGACGACGGTTTTCATTCATCCTTTCGAATCCCGATCCACGTCCACCTTCGCCATACTTTCGGGCAGGAGACGTGGTACCTTCGGACATGCCGCCTTGCCAAGAATTGCATCCAATCCATCACGAAGTGCCGACAGGTGATCCTGATGGCCACAAAGCTGTGTCTCTTGGTGCCGGGGGACTTCAACCAGCAACGCCACTTCCAACCGTCTACATGCTTGCGCCTGCGCCATCACCGTCACCTACGGAGGAATCGGGTCCTGTCGAAGGCCTCTTGCATCCCCGTTTACAAACCCAAGGGCGTAGTGACGCGAGTTTGAGGGATTTTGAGGACTACTCGCGACCTATCGGCGGTGTCAGTTCCCTTTTGTCCAGACGATCACAGCTCGGATGCTAACCTTGTGCTGTATTCGCGTTAGGTCGTGAAAAATCGACTGTACAGTACGACGACGTTTGGGACACAGGATGACATTGAGACGAGAAGCCCAGGCCGAGGGACACCGGTGCAGGATGTTGTGCCCGGTGACGAGTACGAACACGAGAACGAAGCGGTCTATGCTTTTGGACCGTCAACACCTAGGGTGGCGTTCCTCGAGACAGCCGGTTCGTCGACGACCTCCCTTCACCTACGACAGCCCGTCATTCGCCCGTCGGGGAGTGATTGGCATCGATCATGAACATGTAATGCTACTCTATGATGCAAATTTTTGACGTTTGTTGACGACTCGACGCCGGGATGATGTGAAAAGGCCTTGCTGTTCGTATGCACTATACCTCCCCTATACCGCCATTTGACGTTAGATCTAGATTCTAGACGACCCAAGATGTAGGAACACGCGCCACATGACATTCATCTCTTCATTTTCTCTGCCTACACACGCAATCGCGATTATGATGCACTCCACCCGCATATACCACATGATACCTCGACGTGCTGGCGCGGTGTAACGATATGGCGAAGTCACGCAAAACGAACCAAGATATATGTGCACCGACCGAGACGATCCAGGCCGAATCATCAAGTGCACTCTTCAGCCAGGGTTCACGGTCCACCACTATTTCCATATGATATGTATACTATCTTCAAGTTTATCCCATGCATTTTCGGGCGAGATGGTCCTTTTTTTCTTGTTCACATTGCTATCGGTTTTTTTCTATTTGAACGTAGAAGTTACTGATAGACGACTATGCTCGTTTTAATACACGTTCTTTTTTTCTGGAATATACACAAGCTACCTCGGTTGTCTATTTACTTACCTTTGCATCGCACAAGCCGAGACGTCTTACTTTGACGACATTCATGACAGCATCCAACTCATAGCTAGAAAATGTCATGAACCAGATCCGTTTGCCTGCGACCTGCCCTAAAGCAGCCACAAGACGCGCGCTTCTCTTCTTGTGTCTCTTTTCAACTCATTCCGGACTCGCACTATTGTCCCCCTGCGTCGTTCGTTATACTCTCAATCCTGCAGGAGTCTACCGCAAGTCCCAGAGCGATGAGGCGGCTTAGCTGGAGCGTACCCCAGGTGCCATGTTTTGTTTTTTCAGGGCACCGTGATGGGGAAAGGATGTTCCTTACCAGAGCTGCTACACTTTCCACTCTATACCTCTTCTAGTTTCTTTTGGTTGTTTTTTCGTACCAGTCAAATACAAGCTCTGATTTGGAACGCGATGGGACGGATTGATGGGTACGATCATTGGTTTACCGTTTTTTTTGCCAAAACGGCGCATGTGTACTCATCTCAATGGCCATATCGCAACATCATGCAATATTCCTGGATCTCCAACTAGAAACAATACACGAGACACTTTGTCGTTCTGGTCTCCCGAGGTCGTCTGAAATATACACGGGAAATTATTTCCTTGTTGGGCAATACTAAAGTTCATACTCAGCTAGAGGCAAACAGAACCAAACTATACACCCAAATCCTACATCGTAGAGTCCTCATCGTCGCCGACAGCCCCATCGACGCCTCCAGATCAACACTACATTCAAAGTACGTATCATCCTCATCCTCGCACGGAATCGGTATCATCCATCCGTACCCGACTTCAACGCCCCAGAGTCGACCGGCGATGGATGCCGTGCAGTAGCGATGGATGTGCATGCTGACGTTCCAACTCATGCCAGATGGGCCTTCAAGAATTCCAAGTCGTCGGGCGCCACCTCCCCACCGAATCAGACCCTACGCCTAAAATCTACCGCATGCGCATCTTTGCGCCCAACGATGTCGTCGCCAAGTCACGGTTCTGGTACTTCCTGAGGTACGTCCCTCTAGTAAACATATATATGTACGACTTTTGTGTGTTCAACCCTCGATCCACGCTTCATTCAGACAATTGAAAAAGGTCAAGAAAGCGAGCGGTGAAATTATTGGTGTCAACGTTGTGTGTATCCCTTGCAGCCGTTCAAGTGGCAGGCGGAACGGGATTGCTGACGGGGTCCCCAAACCCTCCCCCACGCCTTGGCGCGTGTTTTGATTTATTATAGATCCACGAAAAGAAACCGTTGAAAGTCAAAAACTTTGGCATCTGGTTGCGTTACGATTCCCGTTCGGGCACGCACAACATGTACAAGGAGTTCCGCGAGCTCTCGCGTGCGGATGCCGTCAAAGCGGTGTATCAAGACATGGCTGCGAGACACCGTGCTCGTTTCCGGTCCATTCACGTACGTCTTTTCTTTGACCTTGTCGTCGACGTGACATGCACCGCAAACCCGTGGACTGACGTGGGCGATGACCAGATTCTCCGCGTCGTCGAGATCGAAAAGACGGACGACGTTCGTCGTCCCTACATCAGGCAACTCCTCGTTCCTAACCTCAAGTTCCCTCTCCCACACCGCGTCGGGAAGACAAAGTCAACCTTTATCGCGCGCCGTCCCAGCACCTTCTGATGGGCAGAGTGGTCGTTTGTTCGGTTTCCCGCGAGCGAACGGGTTATTTTTACTACGGATAATGTAGTCCCGTATACACGTCCTCATCGTCAGACGCTATGTCTATGCAACAAGTCACCTGCGTGCATGCCAGCAATGCTTCGTCTGAACTTTGTGCTATGTTAACGACCTTCAACCCACACAATCCCCCTCTCCCCCCCCCCAAATAAAGGCATCGAAACCGATTGTAAAAAAGAAAAACGTCGTTCAGAATGCGTAGAGGGTCCGCGCCTATGTACCTCTGAGAGTGCCTGTCTAGCTTGAACCCCTCGGAAACGCTGACTCTCACAGACGGTTGCGCCTGCACCGATTACAGGCCAACATCTCACAACCCTGGCAACGCTGACCATCACCAAAAAAAAAGACGCGATGAGCCCCACCGACTGCTCAGAGCCAGAACGAGTCACTCACGAAGAGATACAATGGGAGATGGTGTCCACAACTCTGACAGCGTCCACCGCCGTCTCGGTAGCGCCACCGTCCGTGATCACACTCGTGGTCCACCCGCAGTCTATCCATCATCTCGCGGACCATGTGGTGTCGCATGGTGTCGATGTCGTGTACGGACTTGGGCCGACGCGCTTGTCCAGAGGACGACGCCGACGCCGATGCCGGTGTCAATGTGGATGTGGATGCGGATGCGGATGTAGCGGGGACCCTGTTCGTCGGTGTCCTCGTGGACGTGGTCAAGGTCGAGGCAGTCATTGCCGGAATCTGTCCCCACGACCTTGCCGCGTACCCAGTCGAGCTCGGGGACACCGACGCGCCGACCGTCGGCGTGCGTGCAGGGGTAGGCTGGGGATACGTGACTGGTACGGTCGGCGGCCGCGCGGGAGCGGGAGGTGGTACTGGCGCAGCAACAGGAGCAGCAGGCACAGCCATCCGCGCGCGGTTCGCCAACGCATTGTCAACCGGCATACGAGGGTGGCGTGGCGGAGGAACGGGGGCGGCGGGGGCGCGGACGAGGACGGGGGCGCGGCGTGCCGGCACCGCAGGCGCATCCCGTCGTGCACCCCGATCCACCCCAAGCTGTGCATCCACCCTCTCCTCGGCGACCGCCAACAACCGCCGTTCGTCCCACTGCGGGCACCGACACGTCTTCCACCGCGCGCGACAAAGGTAACAGAATTCGGTTCGGCATCGGCACGTCATGTGGAAGCAGCCGAGGTGGAGTTCGATCATTTGAGAACAGCCTGGGCAGCGGGCCCAGCCAGAGGCGTTGCTGAGCGCGAGGACCTCAGCGGCGTCCGCGTCAGGACGACAGGCATGCGTCCAGTCGCCACTGTGCTGCTCGCGACACTTGCCGCACGTTCGCCTTGCACAGCCCGGTGCAGGGCAGGTGTACACTTTACTGGCGAAAATGCCTTCCGAGATGGGTCCCAAGAATCGGCTGCATGTAGGAGATGAACAGTAGACGCGTTTGAGGGTGCCGAACTCGACCTGTTTTTGCTGGAAGGTCGTGATGAGTGTTTGCGAGAGGTGGGGCTGAACCTGAGGAAAGGGAATGTTTTGCCTGCAGCAACGAGGAGGATAGAGCGTTTCGTCTCTGGTGGCAGACTGGAATAGATCTGTGATGCAGCCAATGTCGTAGTAATGACCACAGGGCGCGCGAACTTCCGCGCCATGGATCGCATCTTGGCAGATGACACAGTCATGGCCAGTTGGACTACCAACAGCGACGCCTCTCAGCAAGAAACCCAAATGTAAAAAAAAGAGCTTGACGCACCGATTGACTACCCGGGTTCTTGGCGCAGCAGTACCAGCATTTGTCGGGCCAGGCTGGGGCTCCGGCTTTGAGCCGAATACCCAATCTACCACGGAGGTGAGCCATCCTCCCCACGATTGAAATGTCATGGTGTCATTTCTATACAAAGGAAATAATCAGTCGTCGTTCGATCTTGAAGCATGCTGTTCCTGCCTGGCAGCCCGCACTCCATGTTGTTGGTTATCATTCCGTTGGGCTGCCATTCTTTTTGTGCAATCACCCTGAGCTGATTTTGAATGGAGGCGGAGGCAAGTCCACTCACCCACTATTGTTTGGCTGAGGAACTGTGGCACCTAGTGTCCGCGCTGGCACCTGGCTAACACCGGTACCGACATCCTCTCCAGCAGCGATTCGTTGCGCCAACGCCCTATCTTGGTTGAAAACAGCCAGCGCATGAGCCTGCTGTAGTAAATCATTCATAGCAACATCATGATCCGACATCGGATCCCCGCCACGTGTTCTGTGCGTAAAAAAGGTCTGCATCTCGTCCATCTCGTCCAGACTGAGCTGGCTCAAGAGTCCTAGCAAGTCCTCTTCGTAAGTACTTTCGACTCTCCCCCTTGGTGCGAGTCGCCCAGCAGGTGGGACTCTGGAAGGGCCAGCGACGTTCATGGGAGAGGGAAGAAAGAACTGGAGATAAGCGCCTCGCGAAGGTTCCCTCCTTTTTATATGGCCGTAATCATCGGGTACACGTGGGGGGCTTTACAGCAAATAATCGTCTATAGAAGAAGTGCGCGTGCAACTCTGAGCCCCTTCGTCGTAGAAATTCTTGCATAGCGAAGAAAGGCTCATGTTCGACCGGCAGTTCTGTAGGCTGTGTAAGCTTCGAATACGAATCCTGAGGTTGTGCTGGGGGTGAATGTACCAGACCCTCTGAATCAACGCTGGTACTGACCATGCTGATTCAGAGGATCGAGTACGGTTGTACGATGGGTCGATACGCACTCGAAAGCGACATCCAAAGTTCTGATTGACTTGGTTAAGAAAAACTTGCCCGCCGTGGCGGTGCTTGCATGGTACTGTACCCACGCGCGTGCATCCCCCTGACTGCACAGTGCACAGCCGCATACCGCAGCTCCATCAAGCCTAGAAATGTGGCCGGTTGACCGTTCGCGCAGCAAGTGCAGCCTCTCATCCGTTCGACCACCACCCATCGTACCATGATTATCACCCCCGAGGACCAAGCCTCCAAGCTGCCATCAGACTCGAAGGTTCCAATCGATGATGGACTTCAAGTGCGTCCCGAGGAGGTTAGCCCCTGCCATCCGAAAAACGCATCGACTGAACATGTTTTCTGTGACAGCCTCCCCCATCGTATTCCTCTCAAACAGACTCGGAAGACTCGGTAGCGAGCTCGCAGGCTCTTCCTCTCGCTCGCACCTTCAACACCAAACCCACCAACTTTCTCTCACTTTTAAACGAACACGACACCATCCGAGGCGAATTCGTCATCGATCCTTCCATACGCATCCCGTCTTCCATGTTACCTCCATTGGGCGAGGGTGAAACAGAAGACGATCGGAAACATCTGTCTCTGAGCTCTAAATTCAGTTCCGTTCATGCAGAGATATGGTTACTAGGTTCCCCGAGAGACAGCGTGATTGACACACGCAAACCTCGGCGTACGACCATTGCGCTCACCTCTGATCACGGGTCGATTCGTGCCCAAGTGGTGTGTCCTTTATTTTATTTTATTTTTTTCGGCCGCACGATCCTGACCTTGTTCGCCACTAGCAAACTCTGGACGGCGCAGCACCGTTTTCACTGACGGCGACCGCCACCCACGGTTCGATCCGACTGGCCTTACCGCGTTCCTTCCAGGGGCTCTTATCCTTCTCCACACGCCACGGGAGTATTGCTGTCAGCGACCCCCTGGTTCAGAACGCGACCCAGCTGAGTCAAGTGGGCACCACACGGCGGTACTTTATCGGCGATTTCCAGTTGCTTGGGGAAGACGAATGGCAAGGCGATCAAGTGGAGATCGATGCGGTGCATGGGTACATTCGGGTCAAGTATATTGATGAGTTGGGAGAAGGGCAGCGGCGCAAGAAGGGCTTGTTGAGTCGGTTGTTTGGAAAGTGAACCGTTGTAAGTTATTAGAGATGCAGGTAGGACAGACACTTTGGTGTAGTGTCTAAGATACGTTGGATCAATTCCGTGATTGTGGGATGGACACCTTCCGCGAGTCTACCTGATCAGACAGTGATCAAAGACTTTGTGCAGTGCAGCACAACTGTGGTATAGTGATCACATGTGTGCACACCAAAGCATCTGAATCATCTAATAGATCGTCTATGAAATTGCACATGAAGAAAACGTACGTTTAACGAGGAGGAAAAGCGGATGGGCCTAAGGTATATGCAATGTTATTAATACTATCAACGGTCCACAAACACGACACGGCGTAACGTCGTCAGTCGTCTTCGTTCATCTACGTTCATGTCATAGTTTTGTTCGTTTCGAGAAACCATTGACTTTGCATGCATGCCATCCCTCACGTCTCCCTCTCTCGTCTAAAGCATAACCACACGCACCGACAACGTCAAGTGTGACTCATGGATGTGTCCATTCTCACGACTTGGGTTTGTTGGCGGGAACAAAGAGCCACCAGAGAGTGATCACGAAACGGAGACCCGTTCCGATACCAAGCGTGGCTGCAGATCCAATCTTGTCCAACAACGCACGGCTGATGAAACCGCCCAAGAAGAGGAATACGATGGCCATGACCTTGTGATCGCGTGAGGTGACGAGACGACGAAAGTTGAACAGTTGAGGTTCGGTCATGAGTTCGCACCAGGTCGTGGTGAGGACCACTGTAGCAAGAATACATTGACCGAGTCAGTCGTGGAGCAAGGAGTATGGGTAACCACATACCGGTTGTTGTGAATTGGGTATTGAGACGTTTGCCCATGATACCTTGGAGACCCATGCCGGCGCTGATGAAGCCGAGGGTGACAAACGTGAGGGCGTTGGTCCAAGCTGGGTCACCGCGCGTATCTGCTACGCTGCCAGAGTTGCTCTTCCAGAGGGTGATCGCGGCGATCATAGTGAAGATGGTCTGGATGAATGTGCCAAGTATCATCCACATGCGTGTCTTGCACCCAATCCTATCCCCGATACGCCCGATGAATGCGCCAAAGACGAAGGAGATGACGGAACAGAGTGCTTGCTGGTCGGCGATGTGGAAGGAGTAGTCATGTTGGCCGTTGAAGAGCCGTGCCAAGGCCAGTGCAAGCTACGGAAGCGCTCAGCGGGTTCAGAGGGGGAGATACTGAAGACAGACATACTTGCACCGAGTTGCCCGTCTGGAAAGCACACCAAACAAATACTGCGGAAAAGCTCACCGCATCGCTGTCGTCGGCGGGTGAGCGTAAAAATCAAAATCTGAGGAAATCGGAAGAGGGCGCACATGAAACCGGTCATGAAACAGTACGCCGTCAACGGCACAGCCGCCTGCGCCGTATCAATATCCTCCATTAAGAATGTTTTGATGCTTCTCATCCTCGATGGATTATTCGACTCGATATCGCGAATGTCTTTGGCAGGGGGAGGGACGACCAGGACAGCCGGAGGTGTTGCCTTTTCATCTACAGTAGTGGCGGTGACGGGCATACGGTCCGGGTGAGAACGGGGACTGGGAACATCACGGGATTGCCCGTCGTCGTTGTCTTGTTCTTGGACCGGGTCGAGGGACGCAGTGCTGATAGGCCGTGGGCCCTTGGAAAAAATAAGCGGAGCGCTTTGCGCTATCCAAGACGCAGGCCGTTTCTGCACACGAGCGACCAGGTTCCACATAACTCGTCAATCGAAAGGAAGAAGAAAAAAAAAAAGACCACTTGGGTTGGCTTGACGGGCAAGGAATGACCACTCGTGTACCTCGTCCTCAAATACCTGGACGGACTCAAAGTTTAACGCCGCTTAACCGTATATTTGCGACCCTGGATTTACGTTCGTCGTGTTCGCGGCAACATTGTGTTGTAAGACTAACACGAAAGTATCCATCTCTCATGGCCGCTCAAACATCTCACTGGACTTTAGAAATGTCAGAGCACCAAGTTTCTAATGTGGTTGATCATTAGGAAGCCAAGTTCGGGTATGGGTGGATGTACTATAACCCAAAGTGGTTGTTTGGTCTAAAGGCTCTTGCCAAATAACCGCTTGTGCAAAGTGACCCTGCTTCCCTCCGGCCCCATCCATCATCCATGCCGACGGTACACAAGCAGGACAGTGCGTGGTGCTCTAACTACAGAGTACGTCGTGGATACGCGTTCAACTCGGACTCGGACTCGGACTCGGACTCGGACGCGGGGTGCGTATCAGACGCCGATGCGGTCGCCAAGGCCGACACCAATGATGCGCGTCTGATGCGCGAAATGGACCTTTCGCGTAGACACGAGACAGTAGAATACCACCCGAATCCCTGGAGCATCGCTCGGATCAACGCAGCGTCCCGATCTTCCCTTGCAAAGCCAGCCCCCATTACGCGGACCCCAGAACCTCAGTCCAAGCCCATCGTCGAGGCGTTCAAGAAACCCGCCAAACGAGGCCCGCGAGAGGGCCAAATCGTACGCGACATCAGGAATCCTAGGGACAATTCTATTGGTGCTCCCGGTGCAGCCGAAAAGTCACGCCAGGGTTGTGAGCGTACCCAGACTACAAATATTGCCCAGGTTCGGGCGTGTCCGCAACGCACTGAACTCTTGGATCCGCCTTCTCCCGTTCACAAACCGCATACTGGATCCGCAGTTCATGAAGTAAAAGCCCTCGAGAAGGAAAAATCCGCGCATATACCCACCTTTTCCGAACGTTCTATCCAATCTGCCCATGTTCCCCCTCCATTCAAGCCCAGACGGATCATTGGCACACATCGAGCCTCCCGGTCATCTCCGGTGCGCCTGGTTGCGCCCCAAAGCACTCCTGTCCGTCATGCTATCAGAGACCGTCCCACGTTTCATCACAGTTCCCCCGGCCAACCTCGGTCGCACGTTCCAGTTACAGGTAAGACCCTTTCTAATCCTGCTACAGGGCGTGTGTATCGAGGTGCTCCTTGTCCTCAGCGCACATCATGCGCCCACCATTACCACCGCTTGTATCTGCTCCCGCTTGTACGAATAGCTGGCCCACAAAGATCAGCAACGATATTTCTCCGGCTTCCCCGCGTCCCCGCGTCCCGGGGAACATGGGTCAAGGAACGATGCCAAGTTGGTTAGTGGACGCGCTCGATGACGGGATCTATGTGTCTCCCCCTCCCCCTCTTCCTTTGGTGCCTGAACCTCGGCAAGACGCCATCAACCCGCATATACGTACCTTGGAACGGAAACACAAGCGCTTGGCATCGCCTGGACCCACCACACCACGCAAAAAACCGCGCGCGAGCGCGTCAGCGTCACGGCCGCCGGACCCAGCTCCGTCCACCATATCCGCACCTCGGCGTTGCCCTGCCGCTTACACTTTTGGCGAAGACGACGATCTGGACGCCGAGTGGTCGACGCTGGTGAGAACGAAGCGCAGGGCAGCCACGTCAGCGAAGCGTGTGGGGAAACCAGGTGGAGTGAGACAGTCTGGGTGCTTCCGTCTCCCGCTTCCTGGTATTTCACCGAGGACACCGACACGGGCGCCCGAGGCGAAGCGACGCGTTATCACCTACCTTCCCCCGCCAATGGCGAGTAAGAAGCGCGGCGACGAAGTCACGGCCACGGTCAATCCACCTACAAGTGGTACTGCGAAACATGTCCAGGCAGCAAGAGAAGAGGAAGAGGAAGCGACTGATATCCGCGTGATGGATTCTGACGTGACACTCGTGAACGAGGACGAGGAGCACGTGGCCGGGATCGATGTCGACGACGTCTGTGTGCGTTACCCGACGACCCGAGCGTATATGAAAGCGGTTCGTGTCGTGTTTGAGGTGGTTGGACGGTGCTGATGTCGCGTTTTGTTTAGTAGGAGAGTCGCATGAGGAGGTCCCTTGGTTGTGTCGTCGAGTTGCGGGTGTGAACTCGGTGTGCTGTGAAACGTTTGAGGCTTGCGCGAATGGTGCTACAGTGTATGACATCTGCGCACCGTGTTCTCCATCCCCTCGGCACTATCGGGTGAGATGCAGACTCGATGCACAATATTGTCCTCAACTCAGAGATTCCTGGCTGGAGTGACTCTGTCTAACCCAAGTACCGTCCACGATGCATGCATATATTCTTTCAGATACACCTGATTGTACGCCGCTGTCTGAGAGCAACGTAACCGGAATTGCCACTACATATCGACGTGGTCGGTGGTGATACCGGGCCTTTTTTTCATTCGCACGTTTTTCATGTAAAACACCCCATTTTTCCAAATTTTTTTTTTTTTTGCGACATCTGATAATCCTGAGATCGAGATCGGCATCGTCCGGAGGGCTACTGATAAATAGGGCCGTGCTGCGTTTAGAAATTAGCGCTTTTTCTTTCTCGATCCATCATGGCGAACGTATATGTGAGTGTCTCCGTATATTTCGATCCTTACAGATCGCATACTGATCTACTCTAGTTCGACATCCAGATCGACGGCCGAGAGGCTGGTCGCATCGTGTTCAAGCTCTTTGACAACGACGTCCCAACGACAGCCAGGAACTTCCGTGAACTCGCCACGGGTGTAAATGGATATGGTTACCAGGGATCCTCGTTCCACCGTGTCATTCCCGACTTCATGCTCCAGGGCGGTGACTTTACCCGTGGGGACGGTACGGGTGGTAAATCGATCTATGGGACCACGTTTAAAGGTGTGTTGGCACCCGCGTCTGGAGATGATCGTTGGGTTCTCACATGAACATGTAGATGAGAACTTCAAGCTGACCCACGACAGGCCTGGTTTGCTTTCGATGGCCAACTCCGGTCCAAACACCAACGGCTCGCAATTCTTCATCACCACCGCCGAGACTTCCTGGCTCAACAAAAAACACGTCGTGTTCGGTATGTCGCTCTCATGCGTGGGACAATGTTCAACTAAAGATTCACTCGTCTTGTAGGTGAAGTCGTCGAGGGTTTCACTGTCGTCAAAACGATCGAGGGTCTTGGGTCTCAGAGTGGCAAACCTCGTAAGGCGATCAAGATTATCAGGTGTGGTACACTTTAAGTATGATCATGGGGGAAAGTGAGAAGTATCGCTGTTGTGAGAATACAAACACGTTGAGCAATGTCAGTGCCATCATCCTGTGACTGCCAGTTGTGCCGTGACCGGTATCGATGTCTCGACATTCATCGCTTCTCCCCAAGCTGAACCGCTCCTGCCTTGCTCCTGTGTCTTTGAATTGCTATATCATTAACATAGCGTTTGTCATCGTTCGATTGTCCCGCCAGAGACATGATGCAGCGTCCTCGAAGTTGATTGAAACTTGTAGTGTCGCAATCCCTTCCTTTCATCTTGATAACATCAACGAGATCCCGAGCTTCTTCTCTCTTCCTGTCTGCAAGAAATCCGGCGATTCGTCATCTACAGACACGAACGAGGCATGGCTCTCCACGAACCAAAGCTATTGCAGACAATCTCCACTGCATCGTCCAATGTAACACGCATAATGTGTCTGGTCACCATTTTTTTTGACGGTGCGCAATCTATTATCATCTCCGAATTCCGCTGGCCATCTCCGATCCTGATCGGCATCGTCCGAAGTCTTTTTCAAAGTCTTTTTTCCCACCCATCTCTCCGTATCATTCCCTAATGTGCTCCAGGGCGGTGCACACCAGCCGTTTTCTTTTCAGACATCAAAGTCGTACCCGAACGCAAGATGGATGCCAAACTTGATCAAGTCGAGACGCCCAAGCCCAACATTCCTAAGCTGGTTGCTGGCAGGGACGTGCAGAACATCAAAACGAACACAATGCGTCTCGGTTGTGTGTACTGCCGACTCGTCCTCGGGATTGTAGGACGTGCGCTCACGACGGTCAGATGTACGAGGAGAACTTGTGACAGGCGTCCTGGACGCGATGAAAGGTGTGTTGACGCCAAGCTATGTACAACCGATTACCGCTCACAAACGAATATAAAGCTCACTGGCACGCACTCGACGAAGCAACGATCTTGCATCGTGACATGAGTGTCAGATTTTACGCTACCTTCCCGCCATGAGGCTTAGGATTGTGGCGAGGCCTGGCCATGTTTGATGAACATTCACCGCGCCATGGACATTTCAACCGTGACGGGCTCCGCAAGCGCTTGGCCCTACGCGGAGATCCGTCTGACACGCACTGTCCTAGAATAACGACCCCAGTCGGTAACCTCCTCCAGGCACTGAGTTCGCCCTTCAAGTCACTTTATAATCTCAAACCTCCGAATGAGGCAGCTCGCGAAACCTTCGAGGAGCTCAAGCGAACGAACCCTCATAATGAGCAGGTGTATTCGAACCATATACGACCAGGGCATGGAACGCTTGGAGTCTTCTTTGTGGTTCATCACTACCATCGAGGATACGTTGGAGAACAGGACTTGTCCTACCGACGACAAGGCTGTTGAACATCTCCCGACCGGTTCTTCCTTTACGACGGACGGTCAGGTCTTTCGGCAGACAAGCTGGTTCCAGGAGGTGTGCAGACAGTGGGTGCGGTCGAAAGGATTACCAAGGAGCTCGACTCGGAGGCGCGCGGCGAGTCCGACACCACAGTCTGCTAGCAAACGTCGTCGTTGTACGCCAGTTGCCATCTGCGTCTGGGATTTGATTCTCTCCTGAAGTTGCTCTCGATACGTGCTTCGCCCTCTGGATGTAGCATATATGCATTCTTTATAGACAGACTCGGTTCCCCATACTACGATACTATATACTCCCGCGAGCGATATTCCTCGTCGTTTGCATTTACTACTATCCTCATGCACAGCAATGTTTGCGGGCGTACTTTATTCAGGGCGCTTTGTGACATGCGTGCTGCGGTACTGCGAACAAATGCGGTCACTTCCATTCTCTTGACCTTCTATTCGGTTGAACTGCTACCGCTGTGGACCGTAAAGCTCAGCCTATCACAGAATAATGAAATGATGAAAACGCCCACACCGTTCAAACGTTCACCGCTAACGTGGATAAACGCGAGTCACATGGAATATTGCAGCCTGCAACGCCGACCTGCGAGTTCCTTCAAGTGTGCCCCATCTGACGTGACGCGATCACTCGAGAGCAAAACACCGAGTCGTGAGCTTGCCTCATAGACGGGTCTGGTCACCAGACTAAGGCTCGAGCGTGTTAAGACGCTTCGACTCGTATCGATATCGTGTAACAACGCATAGCGCCGCCGCGATCAAATAATTTGTCCTCTTAGCAGGTGAGGCTGACTGCTTGTCCATAAATTCACTTTCTTGACTGCTTTTGAGGTACATACGACTGTTGGCGGCCTCATATACCATGCCTTTTGTGCTCCCACCCTTGATCAAAGCTTATGGGTTATTCATGGCGCTGTGTATCATCACCATCGCCACATTGGTTCTTCTGTTTCCATGTTTAACATTCGTACGTCCGCGCCTCCCAGAGCTGCAACTCCATAGCTATCCCGTCTGCCTCATCACGGTGTCATCGATCACGTTGCGAAATCGGACATAGTGGACCCTTGTCGCCACGAATATCTTTCAAGGTTTCGCATTTCGAGTCCCTACGTTCCGAGTCCGTTCACGTTCCCCATACCTTTTCGCCGCCTACGAGGCTTCAGTCTCTAGCGTTCTCCTCTACGATCCTTCTCGACAGTGTCTTGTCATCTCTCGCAATCGCTTTGCTGAACAACAAGTCTGAATCGCTCCACGCGCGAGTTGAGCGATATGTCATTGACCGCCAAATCCCAGGATCCTCCGCCGCTGGTCCAGTTTGGTCGGCTTCTTGTCAGATTACTTCATTCCCTGCCCGATCGCCTTCATTCTCTCCACTCTATCGCTCCTGTGCACGGTCGTGTTTTGGGGTGTCATTGGTAACGTCGTCGGGGTGATGTTGTTCTGCGTGACGTACGGCTTCGTAGCAGGCGGCTGGAGCACCCTATATGGTCCTCCTTGGTCCGCCAGATATCCCGTGAGTTCTCTTCAATCCACACGTGTCGATCACTCGAGAATACAATGAACAACGAATTGTATGACTGACCCCCGCGCACACAGACGAAGACCCCTCGCTCTCCATGTACATGTATGGCGTGCTGATGTTCACGCGCGGTCTGGGAAAAACGTACTGAGCACGCCCGTCTCGGCGTCTCTCGTGCCCGTGTAGTCGCTCTCCACGACTGCCATCGGCGGCAGCGGTGCACGGTAGGGGTTTGGGCTCGACGACGGGCGGTTCGCACGCTTATTGTGTATATCGGGGCTTGGGCGACGCTCGTTGCTGTCGTCGGATGGCGTCGGGAGAAGGGTGGTGGTGGTGGTCATGGTCATAGGAGGTCTACATCTGATTAAGGCGAGTGGTTCTTAGATACGATGATCTATTTCTGACGGCGCTCTCCAGCAAATGATTTTGGGATCTCCGTCCAACACGAAGTTCTCGAGAGTACATGAACGCGACTTAAGATGGGCGTTGTTATATAGCGACATACGGCGGCGAAACTCTGTGCGCATGCCCAGCAACAAAATACAGCATATAACACATAAGAGGATTGTGAGTACAGCAACAGCAACAATAATTCATCGCGAATCATCACAAAGGGTCAAGAACAGAACCCGTCGATTATGTGTCAAAATCATCATCTTATTGTTCAACGTCGAAAACTGCGGATCACTCCGCAGTGGCCGCAAATGTTGCGGAAGCCAAAACAACCGCTTGTCCCCCTCGCACACCCATCCGTCTTTTCCTATCGCATGCGGCGTTCGGAACCGAGAGTCGAACACTTGGTCCTCGTATTTGGAGATGAGGTGTGGCAGAGACGGAGGCGCGTCGTCTTTGGATGGCGATGCCTCGGATGCCTCTTTTTGGTCGCAGACGGGGCAAGCTACGGTCCCGCTATCCTTCTCCCCGCCTTCGCCCCCCGCAGACGCAGGCGGAAAGAGCTCCAAAGGCACAGTCCAAAAGGACACATCGTTGTCACTCGTTCTGCATATCAGCTTGAGAGGGTCTTGAGAAATCACAACATCCCGAACGGTCTTGGTGAATGCGGTCCCACTGGGACAAAGCGTGTGCGACGCCGACGTCAACAACGAGACGAGACGAACCGTCCCGTCTTCGTGTGCGATCACGACCATGTCACCGAACGGTGCGAATCTGACGGCCGTAGCACAAGAATTGAATTCTCCATGAGAGATGGTCGCTTTGCACGCGCCCGACGACGGATTCCAGAGCTGAACGACCCCCACTTTAGAACCACTCAACAGCGTCTGGGAATCGCTAGAAAAGTCCAACGCGGTGATGGAGGCATCCGCCGCCACGCTCATCGCCCTCTTGACTTCCATTCTAACGTCGCATACCGTGATGGCGCCTTCGTGACCACACCCGATGAAGTTCCCATCAGGGGAGGGAAGGAATGCTAGGACTTTCTTTAGTCCTGAAAATCGGACTTTTTGCGTGCCCGTCGTGGATTCGTACACGCGGACCGTGGTTTTGTCCCGACGTTCCCAGATATCGGACATGGACCACGCAAAGATACTCGAGTCGGCAGAGAAAATGGGCCTCGGTACGTCGTCGGTGCGTGCGTAGTCGGCGATGCCAAAGTCGACTTTAGAGAGGTGGTGGAAATTGCCGTCAGTGAGGTACCACGTCAGTCCACCGTTCACAAGGAAGCGCGCTCCGTTTGGAGAGGGAACCACGATCTGCGCTGAGCGAAGCGGGACAGCAAGATCGCGCTTCATTTCTTCGTCCCAGCTTCTGGTTGGTACAGTCGTATCCAAAATGTCCAGCGATCCAGCGAAGCTCCCGGCCGCAACGCGAGTGCCATCCGGTGACAACGCGAGTGCCGTCAGTTGAGTCCGCGAAGCGTGTATGGTGGGTGTATCCACCTTTGACCCGAATGGTGCACACCATGTTTCAGAGAGATACGAGAACGCGAAGGAGGTCGATGACTGTGGGGAGTAAGCGACCACGAGTTCCTCAGACGGCAGTCCCTCCCAGGTCATCTCGGCCATCTTCCTCAATAGGAATGCAGGCAGCCCGCGGCCGAGGACTTTAGCTTGCCAAACTGGCGCATTACCCATCGCCGACTGCAGATTTTGCCCCAAGTCCCAGATGGTAACATCAGAGGACGACTTGCGAGTGGAGACGCTGCTGGCGAGGATCGTCCCATCCGAGGCGGAGAGAAACCGTTTGTCGTCGTCAAAGAAGTGTACCGAGCGAATGACTTTCTTGTGCCCCTTGGAATGCGTACGCGTACAGCTCCCAGACCGAATGTCCCAGATCTTGACCGACTTGTCTTGTGAACCCGTTATGACCATGGTTCCATCACGAGAAACATCCAACGCGGTGATTCCCGCACGATGACCCATCATTCCACGAGCCACTTTTCCAGTTTTCACATCCCAAAGAATGAGCAGGTTATCTTCCGATCCCGAGCACAAACGCTGGGAATCTGGCGTGAAGGCGAGCACCGTGACTGGCCCCTCATGAGCGACCAACTTGTGCAAGCGTTGGGCTGAGTCGAGTGACCAAAGTTGGATCGTGCGATCCCGAGCACCGGATGCGAGAAGAGTACTGTCGGGAGAGAAGTCAAGGCATGTGATCTTGTCTGTATGCGCATCCACGTCCTTGAGGTGCTCTCGACCCAGATTGGGGTCCCAGACGGCGACCATGCCGTCTGTGAAAGCAGCCGCGACGAAGGCGCCACAGCTCGAGAAACGAACCAAGATAGATGACGCTTTATCTCCCAAGCTGGCTATGTTCCCTCCCGTGACGACATTCCATAATTGGACCCCCTCATTCATGCCGGCCGTAGCAACGACGCTCCCGCCCGGCGAGAAAGCGACGGAGGTGATAGAACCGAGATCGATGGCGTACTGGTACGCCTGCCATTCGTCGTCTTGACCCTGATGGATCGTGCACGAACTCCCCGCATCGTGCTTAAAGTTGGCATAGAGGGCGCTGGACGACGGAGTAAAGGTAATCGCCGTATTATACACGTGTGGTGCACTTTGAGATATGGGCTGCCTGTAAAGTAATACCAGCCGTTCGGCGTCCTCGATCAGCGTAGTCGTCTCTTTCGGAACGCTAGCGAGCGACTAATCGAGTTCAGACATAGGAGTGATGGAAGGAATAAAAGTGGCGCACCTTGAGCCAATTCAGCGCGTCACGCAACATCATGATCGCCTTTTCTACGTCGTCGAAAATACTGGCCGTCTCAATCCAGTACAAGAGAACCGTACTGCAAAACTCCTGCATCGCGTTCAGGAGAGGTTCGTATACACCACCTAGACTCGGGAGCTGAGTGAGGTGATGCGACCAGTATCGACACGCATATATCAACGCTTCGTCATAGGCCGCCTGCCGACGCTCTTGAAGACCTTCAATGTCGCGATTCAACTTGGATGGATCATTAATTCCACACATGTTACGCTTCAATGATCTGACCATGGTCTTGAAGCAGAGCTGAGCCATGAGTCGATGATAGGTCACGGGATCGATGGTGTACCTTCGCGACCTCTGTGACGAGACCAAGAAATCGCGAAAGGATGCATGGTAGAATTGGATAGGTTGCTTGCCATCCTCGGATGACAACAACACCGAGCCCAGGGCAGGGATAACAATCCTTGCATCTACGTCTGGTCGATCAAGCAGTTGATGCAACGCCGGAACGGTCATCGGGACGGATAAGCAATACACGATGCCGAGGATGAGACGAACGGTGTCGGCATCTGGGAAAGTAGACACAGCATCCAGATATAGAGCATCTAGGTCAGAGTACGCAGTGTCACGGGTCGACCTGTCTTCCAAGATAGCTTGGAGACGCTGAATAGGATTGTGCAGTCTATCTCCGACGAACTTGACTACGGTCAATGCAAATATAAAAAGACCAGACGCCTTCTCGACGATCCGGTCGAGATCCTCCGGAGATGGCCATGGCCCATTCGACATGACTTGCGAGTGCTCTTGGTAAACTTGGTTCAGGGCATGCTGCAAGAAGCTTCGAATGTCGTCCTCCACGCTGAACGATTGAATGTCGAGAGTAAGTGTAATTGATGCGACATCCGGCTGGCGAAAGTGAATCTGGAGCCAAGGTTCGGGGCGACTTGTTATTAGAAGACGTAGGGGTAGGGATGAACTGCGGACGAGTTGGACCAAAAGGGATACTAGCTCCACAACAAGCCGGGGATCATCGCATTCATCAAGGGCGTCGACTATGATTAGAAATGATGAGCCAGGATGTTCGAGGCCGCTGGATAGAGGTTCTAACAGTAGCTTTTGCATCTGCTCGCGGAGTACCTTGGAAGGAATCATACAGTCCTGTTCCAAGGCAGCCAGAATAAGCGGGCGAATGGTGGGAATGGAAAAAAGCAACTGGGTCACGATCGTCGGGAAAAAGTGACGGGTAGTGCGCCGTTCTATATCGCGTCGCGAAAAGAAGAAGCTGGCTGCCAAACGTTGCTGAGAGGCAAATTTCTCTGCGATCGTTTGAGACACTGCTGATTTCCCAGAGCCAGGTCGACCATTGACCCAGCAAATAGGTTTGGCATTCTCATTCTCCCCTTCGCCGTCAATCCACTGCGTCAAGCGCTCAAGGAGCTGAATTCGAGTGCCTTCCAGACATCGTGGCGCGGGATGGCGCTCCGCTGAATCAAATGCAGCGCTGGGGGCACTAGCCTTCTGCAACGCTTCCAAGCCTAACCAAAGTCGACAGATCAGAACCGATACTGACGGGGAAGACGCGGAGAGGCGCTGACCTATTTGGCTGCTTTGCACTATCTGATTTCCATGTACGATTGTGTTTACTGTTTGATTGCCTTGCACATTTGTGCGAGAGGTGAAATACTGGTCACGATGGACCTCACTGAAGGTGGAATGGCTAGCGTCGATGTGTGATGAGTCATTGAACATGGTTTATGCAGCGATGGTGAGCATTCAGGGCAGATTATCAGCCGGCACAAATATTCAGATATCCCACCCCTTACCTTCCAAATGGCGAAAATGTATCAATTGGCGCCCAACATATAGTGCTTGGGTTGAGAAAGCATCCCTGAAAAATGACTCATCAGTGGTGAGCGAGTCGTAACTTATGAAGCAACAAGCAAGCACTGCTGCCCTTATGGTGACACTGGCAGTCACACAGTATGTAATTATTCAAGAAGTGCATTCGACTCCCTTCTGACCCATACTCCCTCTTAACACATACATTTTCCATTCCCCTTGAAGCCAGTATGCAGTAAATTTATGTTATTAACCCATAACCAATACTATGATAGAGTGATAACCCATGTGTCACAGCCGGGTAAGACCGGTATATTCCTAAAGCAGGAATTTCTATCATATAATCAGTATATTTTCGGATTGCAACATAGCAACAAATTTATTCTCAGACACGGAAAAACTAGTGAGTACGTTGGAATATTATAGTACCACTCGACGTGTCTCCTTGATGGCCAATTTCTCACAAACCTCATCTCCCCTCATAACCCGTAGCCTATCCCGACGGGTATCATACATCGTACACTCAAGAGTCCAGACCATATACCTATGGTGACACAACATGTAATTATTCAAGAGGGCAACTATTAATTCATCAGGGGGAATAGTACTATTTCAACAATCATCCAAGTCCATGAAACACTGCAATCAGAACACCCTCGGCGTAAACTTCCTGCCACATTCCTCGAGCGCGTGTTCGACAACCTTCATCGCTTGCAGAACCCGTTCTTCTTCGAACCGGCGCCCAATCACCTGTACACCTACGGGTAACCCATGCATCGCTGCTGCATCATAGACAGTGTACGCGCCCTTTGCAAGCACGCCCATCTGTTTGTATTCCTGAGTCTGCTGGAAATCTTCGGGTAGCGCGTCCGACTCTCTGTTTACATCAGTCACTGGAAGAACCCCGGCAACGTAGTCGATCTAAGTGTCACAGGGTCACTCGCGGTCAGTCATACAAGACGGTGGAAGCGAAGGGCCAATACACACGATGTTACATATCATAAGCAACGCAGCGGACATCAATGTGACTTTCTCCGCTGTCCCTGTCGGTATGGCCGGCATGGGATGAGGCACAGTGAGGACAAAGTCAAAGCCCTCCGCCTCCCAGGCATCGTTCCATCGCAGTCGGTATTCATCCCGAGCGACGACGAGTGCCCGCTCTTCGGACGCTGTCTTGGTGTGCATCTTCTCAATCAAAGATGCCCAGACTTCATCTCCCGTAAGGTGGCGAGTAAGCGTAGCGATTATCTTCTTGATGAACAATGGCATCTGCAGGAGGGACTTGGAACCGCTCATGACAGGGTCCAACTTTTCATCTCTGCGCAAGGGTTCGAAATACCCAGCCCCTTTATGGGATCAGAATCATGCAAAATAAGCAGGAGGGCGACACTCACCCGCATCAGAGAAACACAATTGTAAGCCGATTCCGAAGCCCTCTACAATGGATGGTGGGGTGCTGGCGAGGTTTTCATGTTACATACCTCACGTGTTGCATGAGTCAGAAACACTCACAAATTGACAACCTCGTGCCCTTGTTTCTTCAGTGCATCCGAAACCCACTCCAAAGCTCGACGGCAGGCTGGGGTTGGTGGTATGAACCCTACCAGAGAGGTTCATAACCATGACAGTGATGAAGAACCCACACGCACCATCTTCCCATATGACCCCCCATCGTAATTTCTTGTCGTGGAGGTCAACTTGCCTCCAAGGTAAGGGGGTGCACTGCCACAGCATCGGATGTCAGATATATATCCTTGGCAGGCACTATCGCACTCACCGTGTGATCATAACTCCATGGGTTCATAGACATCACCCGCTTCCAGAACTCTTCCAAGTCATCCAAGCGTCTTGCCATCGGCGAACACGAGGTACCAACAAACTCCTGACCAGGTAGTGGCGGAAACGTACCCAAACTCGGGAACCTGCCAATGGACGAGCGTATACCATATACACCGCAGCAATGCGCCGGCCATCGAACGCTTCCCCCAATATCAGTAGTGATCTCGATGAGGCTACCTCGACTGGCTAAAAGAGCGGCACCGCCACCCGTCGAAGCCCCACTCACAAAGTTGGCGTTGTATGGGTTACTTGTGCGGCCAAAGAGGTCCGAAGATGTCTCGAGGCCAAAGAGTCCAGGGGGTGTTGTTGTTTTCACATGCATAATCGCCCCGGCATCTTGCAAAAGCCGGACGATAGCAGCGGAGGAAGATGCGGGCTTATTTATCCTCGACGAATAGCCCATTGTCGTATCATAACCCTCGATGTCGATGCAGTCCTTGACGCTGACAAGGACACCGGACAACAGGCGAGTGGGTTTGCGGGTGCTTGATTTATGGTCGCTGCGCATCGGGGATCCTGGCGACTTGGAGGTCGTGGACCCCTGTAACGTGACAGCAGCTAGGCAGTTGGTCGCTTTCTGAGCCGACACGACTTTCTTGCCGTAGGCTTGCAATATCGCCGACGTAGACAGGGTACCAGCCTCGTGGTGCTGTACGAGTTCACGCAAGGAGAAATCGATAATTTTGTTGTCTTCTTCGGTGCAACTCTCCGAAAAGGAGACTGGAAGGGCGTCCAGTTGTTGCCGACGCTCCTCTTGCTTTGCAGCACTGGACATTACAAGTGAATGGTCATATAGATAATCTCTCGAAAGGCCTCACCAGTCTCGACGATGAGGGGATGGAGAGAACATGAGGGGCAAATGCAAACAAGGATTGTAACGGGAGTGGCACCCTTATGTATGGCCAACAGTTACCAGTTAAGTCGAAACTCAACTAGTATGAGTTTCATCTGCAAACACATTAGCACCCTCAGGTGGCGCATATCAGACATGGAAGGTATTTTATGCCCCTGTGTCATCAAGGGTCGTGAGAGAAACAAATAGTTAGCACAACGAAGCACATTGGGGCACTGTTTTAGGTCACCGTTCTGAGGAAGTAACTTTGCACGTCGGATGCGGATGTGGGAATAACGCGTAACACACGCGAAACGACCAAAAAAAACATACACCGCATTCCGAAAGGGGGTTATCAGAGAACGGGGTGCTATTTACAGCCGTTGACACTGCAAAACGATAGGCTGTTGTTGCCTAGTGTGTTTGTTTATACACAGCACTTGTTAAATGAACATCAGTTGATCGGTATGTCGAGTTGATAAGAGTCCAACTTTCCCAGTGTGGTGTGAAGTGGGCGCCCTGATACGCTGACATATCCATATCCCCAAAGCTGTCTGCTCAGAGTGCGTAAGCTGAGTGAGATCGCCGTGACGAGCTAATGATGCAACCTTGCAATTGGGGGTCCACAGGCGCCGTCGAACAGGTAGGCTCAGCTAGAGATGGTTTCCAATCGATTCAAGTCGGCCATGAATCCCAAGTCGAGATTACAAGAGATCATGATGATTCCTGCAAACGTTGAGGTAAGCGTGGGGAGTTCGCAAATGTCGACCTGGAACTGTAGGTTGAAAATCAAGTGATTACTGTAGTGAGATCCCTGAACGTTATCATTCGGCTCCTGAAGCGAACCTCAAAGGGAGGACCTCAGTCACCGGTTGCTTAGTTGAGGCGCAGGTGCGCTGACGGCCATTCCCGAACACGTTTCGAGAGTGAACTCAACAACATTTTCTGAGCACATCAAACACAGATATTGGAAATATACTTGGAAGAAGCCTTATAATTAAATGGTAACCGGATACACAGCACTCGATTGTATTCTCAGGTTTATTTATTTACTTCTGTCATCCCACATACCCACCTAAGTCCTCCCTGCGTAAAGTGCCAGTACAGGCATGGGGGCCGCTCGTGCATTGTCAACATGGACACACTGCTGCCAGTACGGCATTCAAACTTGCATCTTTCACAGCAGTGCCAAACCCCATGGCACACACGTTACCATTGCGTACATAGGGTCTGGTCTGCAGTTCAAGAAAAGCAGTCGTTTCCCACTGACATACTCCTAGTGGGATAATTGAGGGCTTCATGACCAATGTATGACGCCGATTCTCCCGTTACCACTAGTCATGCCGTGTGATATTCGATCAGCTCGAGGTTCCTCCAATAACGGATTTCCTGCGGGATATAAATCTTTACACACCACGGATCGAGGGCGAAATTAGCGCGGCATAAAATACTGACCGATTAGGATGTATATTTCAACTTTCGAAGCCTGATTGGATGAAGAAGTGCGCAGAGATTTCTTCTGAATGGAATGGCGAAGCGCGAAGAGAAGGTATCGGGAACATGCCCACAACAACGTCGACGTGGGATGAATTCTTCGGCCGGGCCATCGTGTGGAAACAACGTTCAGAAAGTCTGAAACTCGAACGGCAAGCGGTAAAAAAGCGGCTCAAGCTGGTTAATAGTCCCGAGGGCCTTAAGATGAACGTGGTGACGAGACCGCATAGCGACAAGATACGGTCTGTGACTCTGTGTGCTGAAGATGATAAACACAAGCACAGAAGTCACCGACAAATCGCATGATATTGTAGCTAAAAACGATTTTTAGGGCTGGCAAACGTCGGACAAAATGGGATCCCGAGCTCTAAGTGGACCGGCTGTTTGACGTTTGAAGGGCAAAGGACGACGCCGATGACGATGAAGAGGATGTAAGGCCCGTCCATAAAGTTGAAACATTCATTTTGCGTCGACAAGTCACGTGAGGGTAAGCGGAACACGTCAACAAGTGTCAACAATCGCGCGCCACAATCACCCAACGAACGTCGCGACCGCGTTCAATTAGTACTGTACTAGCTCGCTGTGGCCCAAACGCATCGACAGCAACAAATGCTACTCTCCAGCCCACATTCCTCTAGTCCATTCTCTCTCGCATGCTCCACGCCCAGTCGCTCATCGTACTATTCGGCGCGGAGTCATCAACCCATAAACTCCTCGCCACTCGCGTCGCCGAGTTTCTCGTCTCCAACACACCAAGCACAGGAACGACGGCGCGCACAGTACAAACCAATGATGTCCGCATCGTACCGTTCACTTGTCGCCCCGGCTTCTGCACAACCCCTCTTCCGCGCCGGAAGCCAAACATCAGAGGATCCTCAAAAATTATTCCTCAGGGAACGTTTCCAAGCCCGGTGTAGACAACATGCACAGAAGCTGCGCGACCAGGTCATCAACTCGCGGAGATGCAGTGACAAGTCTTTTGATGTCTTCATGGATTGTGACGACGAAGAGGAGTCGGACGATGTCATTATGCAAGATGAGGTGCGCTGTCGTATGTCGGCGTCAGTGTCCGTTCCGCTGATAGTGGATGGACGGAACCCAGCTTTTCCGGAGAATCATGCAAAGCACAAATCATAAGAAGACCCATTCGTATCGTGTGTCTTACGCCCTCGAAGTCGGCTCTTCGTTTGATCCGGACTTGGAGGATGCCAGCGCGTGGGAAAGCGAACTGCAAGGCAAGTCTGATCGGGGATGCCATGTTTCGCCCACTTGACCGTATTTCTAGAACAAAAATCGAGCAGTACAGAGCCAACGCCTGACGACTTGGAGGAGGAAGAACTTTTTGAATATGCTGAGCGACATGCGGCGATCGCGGACTTTGCAGATATAGAGCTCGCTACCGACGACTTAACTGCACTAAGTGATACCGATGACATACCCCCTGACCTGCCATGTCAGTTTCAACCAAGAGAGGTGTATCAGGCAAGCGAGATGGACATGTCGTGATTATTTTCCGCTTGTTTTGTTTTTTTATGTGTTGGTTGTCGTATGTATGTCCATATTATGGTTACTACTCTCAGTACAGGAACGGAATGGCTCTGATCTGTGCTCTGTAAGTGCTTATCTCGGACAACACAGCCCGGAGGGTGTAATCCGGCCATCAGGAAGGAATGCCATCCACAACGCTTCTAAAGAATACCATTCGCCATTGTCGAGGCTTAGCCACTCGATATTCATTCGCCCAGCTGCCCATCATCACTTGTTGGCACCGATACTTGATTCGATATGTCACTCGGATTAGGTACAGTTGCCACTCACACAGCAGCGCTCCTTCTTTGGACGTGCACCACGGCCTGTACCCCCGAGACCGACTGAGATACTGCGTGACGAGGGCAGCTACACGTATCCATACTAACGGTTTAAGGAAAGCAGTTCCGGGATACATGTCATGACCGGCGCAAGCTCAAGCGCTCATCCCCTCGTCGCCATCGCCATCTCCTCTTCGCAACGCCATCTGACACCTTTGGCAAGTTGATCTGGGACCCGAATCGTCGGAGGAAAGATCATCGAGTAGGACGATGGTTGTTAACTCGTTATTTCCTTCAGATCTCCGATGAGCGGGTTCCTGCACGTTGAGCATCAATCGCAACACCATGATCACGGTCAAGCTGTGCGGGGGCAGAGACAAGCACCGCATGTTTAAGTTGTCGACGTTTCTCCCGTCAATATGGCGATGCGGATGAACTTACGAATTCGTAAAAATGCCGGTGACCGCCTTGTAAGGAGGCTAGGACGGACGTTTCAGTCATACGTTACTTGGTTGGTAACCGCGCAAAGCAGCATCAACTTTAATTGATCACTCACGGTCGCTAACTGGGTAGCGAGCGTTTCAGATTCCGTTCAATAAGCCTTGAGAATGCGGCCACCTCACCAATAGGATGACTATATTTGCAACGTTCGCGCAAGATATGATTCTGTCGAACGATGAGGTTCTCGGAAAGCACGAAAATGGGGTCTTCGCACGCAAAGTATATCGAACCTGTGCAAAGGATACTTCAGAATGGGTCAGACAAAAATAGATGATGAAATACTGACCGTCACGCAGCAAGATATCTACGAGCGAGCGGTCACCTACTCTGCCAATACAATAGGACCTCCGCACAGTCAGGAGGAAGATAACGGCATCATATACCATTTGACCGCCCCATGCGATGGCCAGCTCTGCTCCCAAACCCCATAGTCAATGATTGAAAATATGTGACTCTTCGACAACACATGAGTGGAACACCTACGTAGGGACCTGTAGAGAGAATGAAGATATCATGGGATGGTATTGAAGTCTGGGTAAAACTCACATGGTCGAGGTAACATGGTCAACGCAGCGTGCAATATTTGTGTCTTCATTCATTCCGCGGGGAGCAAGGAAGAGGGCCCACTGGTGTCAGGTATCATATGTTAAGAGTCAATCATGTCCCCCTGGGGGAACAGACTTACGATGCTAAAGACGAGAACCGCCACTGCGACCATGCACACGGAGGCCAATACAAGACGACTTTTTCCATAGAGTGCGTAAACACGCATTGCCATAATGGCTATACGATTCTAGGGTCCCCGATGTGATCCAAGGTGACAATACATTGGCTTACCTGCGCAGAATAGCTGGATGATCAAGAGCCCGACCCCTACAATAATTTGCACGGGATAACAACTGAAGTAGTCATTGGTTCCTTTCGCTTTGCCAGACAATGAGGTTGCTCACTTCTAAATGGAGTGTGGTGAGCGAAACAAGAAAGCATAGTGATCCAACGTACTGGATTGTCAGCGGATCTATTTTCCGTAAATACTTGTACCACGTTGAGAATATGAACAGATAGGGCAAAATAGCGGGTGACAAAGAAAAGCACAAAACCCAAGTTGAAACACGGTCGTCGCCAAAAGTGACGCACTTCCGCAGGAAATGTGAGTAGTTGATCATAGAAGAGGATAACTACGAAGAATTGTCACGGGAGAAGTAGGATCTGATGGTGAATACGCACTGAAAGCTACGAGGTCGCCCGTTTGGGTGATCTTTCTGTATAGACAAGGAGGGAATGTGTGCAGTGTCTTTGCAAACGAATTCATGGCTACTCACGGGTGAGCAGACATCAAGACATCGACACTCAAATTACTACAAGGGAAGATCAAGCAAGGGGATATTGTGCGGTAGCGCAAGGGGAACTTATAGGCCGCGGCATAAGTACCAAAATATCCTGATCGATTATGCCATCATCTGTTTGATGCGGCTGCGTATCAGAACTGTTGCTATCACTGGTAAGGATAAGACAAGGGGTTCAGTATTCGGTTTGTAGCAATCATCAACTCCTCACCTCTCTTCCTGCTTTGTACACGGGCAGGTGTGAGATTCTACTGTGTCAATTCACAGCGGGATGCTGGTGCAGAGAGTGCTGATGGGGTAGCCTTGTCACGCTCGGTCACACCTGAGGCATTGAATCTCCGCTAATTCATCGCCTTGAATGGCCATGTCACACTGCATAGGCAAATAATTATTGTGGCTTAACGATAGCACTGGTGAAGGCGTGTGAATATCAACTTGCAACCCGGGCGGACTTTTGAAACCGTTTCAAACTCCGCGTCTAGACTACGCTCCACCCTACAAACGCCCAGCTCCATGACCTTTAACGCGAGCTTGGTAGGATAACTTTTTCTCCGAGCGATTCGGACAAAGTCACTGACATGCTCATTGTAGCGATCATCCGCGCAGGATGGCAACTTCCTGATTTGGATTCGGGGTTCGAAATGAACTTGCAGACCTGCTTAATTTGGGCAGCGACACTCCTTTTTCGAGCAAGACGTGACACGAGGCTAGCGGAGGCATCCTCGAAGGATGCCTCCGGTCATCTTTTTGAGGTTCCCTTCTTTCCGTCCACAGAGTGGGCCCGTGCGTCATCGCTCTCCAAAGGATATAAAGAATCCCATCTTTTCGTCTGCATCCCTTCCCTCCCCCCACCCTCTTTTTTCTTCTCCCCCCACATCCGCCTACTTCCTCTTTTTAGATCCCCCCTTATCATCGTTACAGCGCACTATTTACATCAAGTCCGCTGATTTTAGCTTTTTTGGCTTTTCTCTCTCCCATTCAAGCATCCCCGATTCACCGCCATGCGCCCTTCCCCTTCCTCGCCGCTGCAAACTCCCGTGACGACTTTAGACGAACCCCATACCCACTCCGTTAGACTCCCCTTACATACCTGCACAACTAACTCTGCAGAGCACGCCACACGACCACAACCCGACTCACCATCCTCATCTAGCCAGCCTCCCGCGCCACCTACACCACCCGCCTCGGCCTCTCGCCACAGCGCCGTCAGTACCAGTACATCCATGTCTGCGATCCAGTCAAAAGTCCAGCCTAATTCCCCTTTGCAAAACCTGTCCACAACTTCCATCTCAATCAATAGTAATCCTTGTTATCTTATACTTCCAGAGCCCGCAGCTTCATTGCAGCGCGACCAGTCTGTCAAAGTCTCGTCTCAACCGCTCGATTCCGGTATAGTAGACCAAACTTCTCTGTCCACGAAATCTCGACAGTCCATCACACGTAAGTCGCTTAGTTCTACTACCCACAGCTTCGATGACATTTCCCCCTCGTACAAGCTTCTTTTAGTTTTCCAGGTGCCTCCAACTCCACGACCACATATGACCGCATTTTCCCGGATTCTGCAGATTCTCATTGCACGTTCGCTACAGCATCCTCGACCGAATCGATTTCCACGACTTCTCAATTGGCGCCAAATGTCTACATCAATGGCCTCCCTCCTCATTGCTCCGAACAAGACCTCTTCGCTCTCGCTCGACCTTTCGGTGATATCAAAAGCGTTCGGACATTCACTCGGCACGTGAGCGAGAAACCTACGTTGGTCTTTCTGGTCTTTGTCGTTGCTGATGGTGGGACTGATCATTTCTTTCTGTTCTAGTGGTTATGGATTCGTCCTGTGAGACCGTCTTGAAAATTTGCATGCTTGGTGACTCACTCAAGTTTCCACACATCTCCGTAGATTCAGTGATGTGGACTCTGCTGAAAGGTGTATTGATGGACTTCGAAAGTATCGTAACCTTCACCCCTCGTTTTCCAAGGTAAGTGAGATTTCGACTCCAGGTAATCTTTTTAACCTTCATCGTAGCAAGTGCATCGGATACCTGGCACAGAATACGCTCAGCACAATGCTGCCCAGTCGACCGGTCAGGACGAGAGTACATTCAAGTCGCGCATGGAGAAACTCAGGGATACTGCTTCGACTAATCTCTACATCGAAGGGTAAGTCGTTCCCCTTTCGTCGTGGCACAATTACTAAATCTACCACCAGACTCCCGTTGTCCATAGACGAAAAGGTACCGTTTCATAGTACCACAGCAACTGACAAAAGTTAATAGCATGCGGCTGTGCAGAGTCTTGCTGATTTGATGCTACCCTACAAGATCAAAAGTAGTCGCTTCTTTAAGACTAAACTGAGTAATCCACCTCGAATAATTGCCTTTGTCCGGTACGTCCAAATATTTCTTGCCTTCAGTCGATACCTAATCGTGCGTCAAAGTCTCGAGACCCGTACTGCAGCGGAGGAAACCATCGAACGTTTGCACGGAAGAATGGTACGCGGATGGAATGATCCTGGTTGCAGAATCTCTGTACGCTTTGCGGATAGCGCTGAGCAACGAGAACTCAGAGTGTGTTTTGCGTTTCCCTAAGGCAACTCTTACTCAAGGTGGAGCTATTTATAGCGTGCTGAAAGGACGCTGAAGAATGGTGACCAATCACCTTCGCGGCTAACTATCGCACAGGCTGCCCTGCTCAACCTCCGTGGCCAAGAGCTTCAAGCAAATGTCTGCGACATTACGCGGGGTAAACCCCAGCGCTTCGCCAACTCGCGCTTGGACAATCAGGCTTCTTTTAACCCTAGCTTCGACTCCGGATTGCTTCCCACATCTCGTTCGTTACCTTCCAAGCTGTGTTATACGTACAGAAAGTCGCCATTGCTATCTACGTCAGATCTCCCGATCACCTCGGAGATGGACACTCTACTGCAATCAATACAGAACATGGGCTACGACGATGGATCGTTGGATAGTACGATGCGAAACTTGGCCCTCGACAACGAGTACCTCATGACGCAGCAGGCACAGCTTCAGGCCCTCTCAAGTGCTGCACTCCTATCGCCCAACCCAGTTCCCATCACGCTGCCTCGAGGTCATGCTCAAGCACGCAATGGCTTTACTCCCGCCGAGGAGCTCATTCTTGGAGCGCACGCGCAACGTCTCCAATTACAGGCACAAATATCGCAATCTTCGTCAATATTCGAACCGATATCCTCGTTAAGAAAGCTCAATGCAAACGTCCGAAGTTTCGATCCTGTGTCTCACGGACCACTCCAGGGATCGGGGCTTGCTGGAAAGCAAATGTTTTCTCAGGATACTTTGCCTTCGATGTCGGAGGACGATTTTCACGCCATGGGTCACCCGCCCCGTAGCTTCGCGCCGACTTCTCACGAGTTTCAAGGACTAGTTGATAGCTGTCTTCCTGACGTACCCGCTGCGACTAGCACCATATTTGTGCGTCCACCTAGTCGTGCCGTCAGCATCGTTCCGCCACCACCAGATTACGAGGAGCCTGGGAAGCGACCAAAAGGCCATCACCAACGTGCAGAGCGATCAACCAGGTCCAAGCAAGTCCCTTGTCCTTCCCCGTTTAACAATCACCAGTCTATGCCGTTGGGCGAAAGCAAATCGCATTCCTCTTTGCTACATGCATCTACAGGCCCGAACAATAGCAACAATAGCAACGATAACAATAGCAATACTAGCACTATCCCCTGTGAAAAGAATATCGAACTCCAACATACCTATATGTATTCGCATGGCGAGACGCGAAGCTGCCCTGAGGAAGACAAGGGCTCGCGCTTCCGTTCCTTGCCTACATCCCACACCTACACCAAGAGATCCCCTCCACTTGGCGAGCAGCATTCGACAGTCAGGGAAGGACCGAAATCTCCTGCCGTCGTTTCCCCAGCGCTCACCTACTCATCCCGTACACCGTCGACATTGAGTCCAGCCACGCCATTCTTTGGCTCGTTTGCGGGCAGTCAAGATGCCTTTGTTGAAGTGATGACGGTGGAGAATGAGGATGTGGCAGAGAGAAAACTGAAGGCGAGAGTAACCAACAAGTGAGATTAGTTGCAGCCTCGTACCATCGCGTTGTCGCAGTGTTTTCTTTTCTTTTCTTTTTTGGCAAGAGGCTGTCGCGTTGATCGTTTTTATTAGCATATGTAGCACGGCACGATTGATTCACAGTAGTCCATCCTATATGAGAATTCTTGGAATCTCTAGGGTGATGGACATTTTGTGTTGTAAACGCGACTGTATACAGCGGAGAATGAATTCGCTGATCGGGTCGAATTGGAGACAGGACGGTTTTGTATTTTTGGTTGCTTGTTTTTACACCAGCACGCTTTTAATCCGTCGCTCGTTCTCGCACCACTTTCTTTGCACTCCTTCTCCCTCATCGTTCGTCGCCATGTTCAGTCCCCGCATCCTCGCCGCTGCTACCTTTGTCGCCGCCGCTTCTGCGCAGCTCACCATCACCAACCCCAGCCCTTCCTCTTGGTGGGGTACGTCCAGAAATACCATCTCTACGCCCTATCATCTCACCCTCTTTTTTCGCTTCTCTGTCAGTCTCTGGCACTGATAACACACTTGCCTGGACTTGCGGCACGTCTGGCTACTCCGCGTATACCGTCGTGTCAGTCTCCCCATGCCTTGTTTCCAGAATGTTTCAGACTGACTCGAACAATGAACCAGCCTGTCCAACTCGGACACTAGCATCTTATCCGCCCCTCTCGCCTTGATCGCCGACGTCCCCGACTACGATTGCTCTTTCACAGTCAACCCACAGCAGTCGACCCAGCCTGCCTCGAGCACCTACACCCTCTCGCTTGCCAACATCGTGAACAGTAGTCAGGTGTGTTTCCTGTCCTTTCTTCTTTCCTCCATCTCCTTTTTTTTCTGACTCGTTCTCGGAATCACAACATACTGAATGGATGTGTGTCGTATAGATCTACGCTTCGACCCAGTTTGAAATCAAGGCAGCCGGTTCTCCCTATCCTGCCTCATCGTCGTCAGCGTCTGGTACCGCAACCAGTTCTGGCGCCTCGGCGTCGTCGACTTCGACGAGCAAGACCGGGGCTGCCTATGCCAACTACATTCCTGTCGGCATGAGCATGGCTGCCGCCCTCATGCTCGGTCTCGTCGTCGCGTGAGAGCACAGCCATAGGCATGGGAGATGTCGATGGGTAGGCCGTAATCGGGAGCAATAAAACTCTGATCGTCACGGACTTGTCTTCTGTTCTGACACTCTAGTTGCTTTTCATATACCCTATGCAGAGGCATGTCATGAACGGGATGATTACCTCTTTTCCTTTTTAATTTCTTTGGTGCTGGACTTTTCTTTTTTTTGTGGTTGTGACCTAGTTGATCATTACTTCTTTCAGCCCCCCCCTTATTTCTCCCTTGCAATGACTTGTTGTTCGTGTCGTGTTGCGGTATGGACGTCTTTTTCTACTGTCTGCTTCAGGTGTAGGACGTGTTGGTCCTCACGGACAAGGAAATGCCCAGACTTCCACCATGCAAGTACTGTATGCTACCATCATGGGTGAGTCGTCTCGGTTGCTGGTAGAGCCGATCCGACCTGGGGTGGTGAGGTCGCCTCTTCACCGCTTTTGGAATGTGACCTCTTGTGTACAATCGTTGTACATATTAAATATGAATATGCGGGTCTCTCAGTTCGCAAGACCATCATTCTGGTAGACTACAGGCACTAGAATTCGTGATTCCATTGGTATCAATAGTGGAACGCATGGAATGAAAGTTACCTGAGCAGTATATGATCCCAGAAGATAACGTGCCAACCAAAGGTGTAAGCATGGACGCATTCGGTTGATTCATCAAGCTGGAGGTAGTCTCTTGTCAGGATACCGAACGAGAAGGGGATAGTAATGGCTCCCACGACTGCGGCAGCAAATAACTGAAGGATAAGAGCGAACAGATCAAAGTCATTGGGGAGCTAACAGGCCAAATCGTGTACTACTCACAAAGGACCAAGTGCGTATCCTCAATCTTGCGTTGGTAAAACTTGTTCGGTGGGCCGGGAAAGTTGTAGCTGCACGTCTTCGTCGGTGACCTGGGCCAGTCCAGGATCCGATGAAAGCTGACTGGGGCCTGCCTTTTCAGACACGACACTGCATCGACTGACGGTGCGACCGCCGACCACCGCAAAGAGGAACGATCAGGAGGCATCATGCACTCCTCCACCCTCCCACCTCACCTTAATCAACCTACATCGCCAGGTTCATGTGAACGATTCCAAGTGATTGCAATATCGTACTCATCACGAGAGTCCAGGATTTCTTATAAACCCTTATAATGTCTTATCATATGAGCCTAGCGTTTTTAATATTATCCGCCCATCATTATTTGGTTATTGTACTTACGAAGGTCTTATAAGCACTTATAATAGTCTTATATGACCTTGCTCAGGCCTCCATTGTCGTGTGACATCGCGAACATTTACAACGTCAGAAAAGCAGGTGCAAGGCTAGGGTGGTCGTCGTGATGCCTAGCGGCGTGCCGTCAACTGAACCCCATTCAAGATCACCTGCCTTGGAACAACTCAGTCGGAAGTTTCAGTACGAACTTGTGCGTCCCGTGCCAGGAGTAAACTGTCAGGTCCATACGGCAACGGTTTATCTTTACCTTCATTGTGCACATGAGGTACACTCAAGGATTACGTCTGGGAGCGCGATGAGATGAACTCGATCAAGATGGAGTGTGTCGCACCTTCCTAGAGCTACTGGGCCGAATCATGCGCCCACTCACAAAAGACCAAGGTGCATCGGTCTTGCGCTGGTAGAGCTTGTTCGGTGGGCTAGGAAGGTTGCAGTGTAGCTCCATGTCTTCACCAGCGACCTGGGCCGGTCCAGGGTTTGATGGAGGCTAGCTGCCAGGGGCCTGTCTTTTCAGACACAGCACTGCACAAACTAGCGCTCCAGCGACCAACAACCACAAAGAGGTACGGTCAGGAGACACCATGCATCCCTGCGCACTCGGGGAGGACCATCCTTAAATAAGCTACATCGCAAGGCTTCGTGTGAACGACTTTCAGGTGATTCCACTGCGTATGCACGAGTCTGATATCTTACCAAGCGTGCCATCAGCTGAATTCTGTTCGAGAAAATCGGAAGTGTCGCCTACCTTGGGTCAACTGAATCAGCCGTTTCACGGACGCGTGAGGAGTAAACTACCTCAAATATTGCTGTTTGATGCGCTCGATTAACGTTTGGATCCAGATAATATACAACGGGATACCATTAGAATGGCTTCTGTCAAAGTTCTAGAAAAATTTCGAGTTCACTCAGGCTGTCAGAAACAGCGAGCTCAACTTGGTCATCGTCAACGACGCGCACTACAAACCAAATCACCGGTTTGTGTTGTGCACGGGACACCAAGAGTATAAATGGCGTCCAACGAGTCACAAAATAAAGGTCATAAGTGGCACTTTTCGACTCACTCCACGTCCATCCACCTCGGTTCAATGCCTGAATATCTTACATGTCAACGTGTCAATCATGATACAATTAGCCAATCGTCATTGTCGCATCTACCAGCTTTGCTACGCGTGACGCGTCGGGTTCTTGACTCGGTCTGGATGAAAAGATGACGTCCTTGATTATCTGCGAGATGAGACCGTGTTGTGCTTCAGCAGCGATTTTCTGGCTGTGGGCCGAACCGTGATCGAGGGTCAGCTCCTGAGATGGGTGAACACGAGCGATCGGAGACGGACCTGTCTTTTACGGTCTTGGTGAGTTGATTGTCTTCCTTTTTCTTGTCTTCTTGTTGCTGTGAAAAACGTCTCGTGAGATGAGGCACTTTAGACCAGATTGAGAAATGTGCGATACCTTATTGGAACCCTTTTCATCTTGACCTTTCAACGTTGGTACAGGTGCCCGTGTATTACCAACCGCCGTCTGCGCTCTCGCAAGTTTCTCATGCAGATCTGCGATTTGCGATACCGCATAGGCACGATTCTACACAATATCCCGAGCCAGATCGTATTTGGTCCAGATTAACAAGTAGAAAGGACGTACCGAGATCAAATTACTCCCGCTTAACGTATTGACCCAGTATTTATTCCACAACAACCCAAGCAATTCCTCGTCCAAACTGGATTTGAAGATTTCGACTTCAAGCTGATAATACTGATTGGCATGGGCACCGAAATCCTCGATCTTGGCGAGGGGGATGGATTGATATTCAGATGTAGAAGACGTTGGAGGGGTATAGTCCTTGAGGTAAGTGCGGAAAGCACCAATGTCGACCTTTCCCGCTGAAATCGTGCGGTTAGGGTCGATCTATGGGAATACAACGAAAACGAGATACGAGAGTGAGATACAAATTGAGGAATGAGACATCGCCCGACGTACGACGACGGCCACGAAAGGATCTTGGAATTGCTGATTGTTCATTTGCGTGTCGACGTCTATACCAGACAACCAACATCCATAACCCGGATGGGAATGATACCATCCGATCAGATTCTCTAGTCGTTTGACCTACCCCGAACCAGAGAACGCGGTTCAGTCTTACCTGATTGCCGAAGCATGTCATTGAACCGTACCTTTTCGCCCTCCTGTATGTATGTGACCATGTACTCATTCGCTTCATTTGCGGCGTTCACACGCGTTTCGGTACCTTGGACAGGCAACGCGAAGGAATCCATGATGACGATCGAGTTGCCGACGATTTTTCCTTGCATGAGACCCATGATTTCGTGCGGGACGCCTGTCCTCGCATGTATGACCTATCGAAAAAGTAGTATCAGTCTCCCAGGCAGCGTTTGTAGGTGCACGTCGAATCCTGGCGGAATGGCGGGCGCAGGGTGATGAAGGGATGGAAGTTGGCGAACCATTTTAATCAGTGCAACTGCAGATATCTTGCACGATTTGAAGTAATTCGGACTGTACAGTCACGATGAGTACGGGGTGGCATGGGATCGCAACGCGCTTGGACAGGAGGTTGTGACCACGAAGCACTTACTCTTGCTTCCATGGCGTCTGTTGAAGTATGCGCTTGTTGGCCTCGACATCAAAGGCATATATTTCATCCTTGGGTGAGATTTGGTATACCTGGTTCGCCAGGGAAAATGACTGATATGCTGTTGAGGAAGACATTGTCGTCCAGATCATCACAGGGATCCGACTCTGCTTCCGTTTGAGTGATTACGTAAACGTACAAACTGCCATATCGACCCCATTGTCTACAAGTACCAGCGAGGAAGGGAACCTGTATCATTTTCACAGTATCGACGGAACAATACGCATATACTGTTCCGATGGAAACTAGCCGCAGAGATAACAGCCCAAAGACGCGAGAGTTTGAGAAAGTCTGCAAGTCCCCTGGCCCTTCCCCTCGACCACCATCTTACCAAAATGCTTGGAGGTGCATATGGATTTTGTGAATGATGGCAAGATGGCCAATGATTTCAATCGAGGTAGAAGGTGAATGATTATCCGATGAGGGCTTGTACATCTTCCATAACTGTGATATCAAGTATTCTGGGGCATCCTCGATGCAGGCTGCGGGGATTAACCTCGCCTTTCGCTGCAATATTGTCTTCCCATCGTCGAAGATTCTTCTCATCGATACTCCAGGTACCTCTGCAAGCTCGCCAGTAGAATCGATAATGAGTGAGCTAACTTGTTATGATTTTTTGAAGAGACTGTATGTCGCCCGGGCCAGTTTGGTGGCGCGGACATAACAGTACCAAACAAACACGTCTCCAGGTAAAGGTGAAAACTCAGTGGCTTGTCGCTACCCACATGCGTCGGATTGGCGCTGACTCACTTCAAAACCACCCAGGCCATCGACCGTATACCGGTTGTACGTCTCAGCGAGAAGGCGTCTATCCGAATGGATGAACTCCTCAGCCGTACCTCATCCAGAACGAGGCGACTATCCTGCACGGTATGGGCGTCAGTTGCCTCTCAGTATTCACAAGCACTGCTTGTACACTCACACGTTGGCGATTACTGTCCACAGGGAAAAGGGACCCATAATAGCCTAGGTACGCCTGCGATTTAAAAGACTTGCTATCTGGATTGACCTAAGACTAGGACGCAATCATCGCCAAGGTTCCTGAAGAATCGAACAAGAACGACTTTGTTCACCTTGCATGTCATGCGATGCCAAATTAGACGTGACCATTCGAGTCTCTGTTGAAAGTCAAAAACATCCTTCGATACTTACAGAACGCCCAGTTTGCGTATCTGTCCGCTTGACATACAACTGTCGGAGACGAGGTTATCCATCTTGCTGCGGCGATGTTGCTGGGTTCCATTCCGTCACTGGGACGACGTGGGCTATGGACGATGTGCACAAATGAAATAACGTCCAGGTTTGACGCGAATGTTCTGGATGAACGTTTGAACTCGGTGCAATGCCAGGGCTGCTCGACTATGATCCAGACTGACTGGTTCACACTCGGGAAGCCCTTGCGTTGTACAGGACGATGACGAATATTCGTTCAAGCGAAATATTCTTTTATCTGCGAGGCCTCTACATACCTAGCGATTCTACTTTTTGGTGTGAATGTGTTTTCCACATGTGCTGTTACTCCAACTTGAGTACCCACCATTTACGTTTACCGTACGTAGTGGCTTGTGTTCTCGAAGCTCAAATCACGACTATCTTTTTGTAAAGGAATCATGCATCTGATGTGGATAAAAGGAAATCATTTGGGTGTTCCAAGCACCAGACGCGATGATTGACACCACTTTCGGCTGATGTAATCCGAGCGTCACGAGGCAGCGTTTACTTACTACTAGCATCTTTCATCCAGTCAATCATCTCTATCTCTGGCAGGTTTGTCGCCATTGCTTCCCGACGAAATCACTCAAGGTTCCTAGAGTTAAATTGCATATGAATATTGCACGACGATTGGCTCCACTACCACTGCGACATATCGACACTGCACGAACCCACCTTCGGTCGAATATCATGACGACGACGGCTGTCCATCGTCATCCGTTGAACTTCCAGGCCGGTCCTCTTGTCTGGATAGACTGTGAAATGACTGGATTGAATCCCAAACGAGACAAGCTTCTCGAAATCGCTGTGAGTAGATGTCTTTACCAATTTACTTGGGACGCACCGTGAACGAGCGCACGAACGCGATCGTATCGTAGGTGATTATCACCGACGGCAACTTGGACGCGGTGGACGACGGCGTCGAATTTGTGATCAAAAGGGACAAGTCGATATTAGACACGTACGTAACGTTTATTTCGTTCTCGTGCACGTTCATTCACATCTCACATCAACAAGCATGGATGAATGGTGTATAGAACAACATGGCAAGGTAAGTCTCGTGCGCGACTGTCGAGGGAGAAAGACACGGATCGATGAAAAGCACTAGTCAGGTCTGACGCGAGCATGCCTCGAGTCGCCGCATGGCATAGACGACGTTTCGAGCGCAGTCCTCGAGTACATCCAGAGGTGGATACCGGAAAAACGGACGGGCGTGCTTGCGGGTAATTCAGTTCACGCGGATCGATCTTTTTTAGCAGAGGAAATGCCTCGGATCCTGGATTGGCTACATTATAGGTGAGTAGAATCGTCGTCGACAGTCCCTTTTTTGATGTCATGTCTATCGAAGGATTGTCGGTAAGTGCTTCTATTTGACTTGACTCTGGCCACGGTCTAATCAGGAAGGCAAGATGTGTCTTCAATCAAGGTGAGCACTTTCCTCACTCCTAATTGCATTACCCTGACGGTATATCACAGGAGTTATGCCGTAGATGGTATCCTGGGACCGAGGTACCACTGGAGATTTTCAGCGGAAAACACAGGTATGTTTTAGTGTACTTCAGTGGGCATTTCTGGATGACGTTCATGTAGGGCACTGGAAGATATCAAGAGTTCTGTTCGAGGTTACCCTTTCATCTCTGTGACTTGACCATCTGGCTAAATTTCTCTCTTGCAGAACTTGCATGGTACCGAGAAAACATCTTTCGTGCTCCACAACTTGTCAAATCCGAATAAAGGTGCTCGGGATATGGTGGCACGTTTAGAAAAGCTCTGATGGACTGTATTCTTGATGGAAATTCCAGATCGCAAAAGCGCTCGCATGCAGCTCGTTTCAGCCAGTCGTTCAATTCTTCCTGCCCCCGACCAGCGGCGATGCGGGCCATCCCGCCAACGCGTTCGGTCGGTGTCAGAAGACCCATGCTTTGGTTTTAAATGCCCCTGAGTGAGAGTCACGCATATAGCTCGCGAAGAGGACACATAATTGTGCTACTAGCTACTGTCGAAGCGCCGGTGGGTTTTGTGAACTAGTACAAGTTTTGCAATGTGACTAGACTACTCTGATACACATTCGGATATAGTTGTTACATATGTTCTAGATGAGTAATAGCCCTCACCGCCAGCAGCGAATCTATCGATGCCATTTCCCTAGAGAGCCACCGTCCGTTCCGCGTCCTGCAAAGCCTTGAGAATGCTAAACACAACATGGATCCCCTCCCGTACAAGCTTCAAGTCGTCAGGCACCACCCGGGCGAGCACAAAGGATATCTTGTCCGGATGCCAACGAAGCAACGAAACTCGAATCCTCTCCTTCTTCGTCGTCGTGTTCGTCCTGACCGCCAAGCTCTCGAACAGAAATCCAGAAACGGAGGCACGCGTGAGCGGGCTGAGTTCACGGCTTGACATGCCCTCCGCAAGCGGCCACGGAAACTCGACGAACCTGATCGGCGCCGAGGACGACTGCATCGCGCGCCAACGCGCCTCGTACGCCCCCCACCTCACCATCCTCTCCCGCTCCACGTCCTGTACCCGCAGTTCCTGGCGTATCCGCGCCGTGCGCGCCACGTCCCGCCTGCCATATGCATCTCGGAGAACGCCGCCAGCGCGTACCCACTCGATCTCGCTGCGCTCGCCGAGCGCACGTTCCCGTTCGCGTTTGTGGCGTCTTTCCGCTTCCATTGTGTGATCTGGGTTTTCGGCGTGGTTGGGGTGACCTGCTGTGTCCGACTCGTGGCGGTTTGGGTGAGTCCATGTGGTACATACGCTGGTGGACGCTGCTTTCGACGGCTGGGGTGGGGTACTCGAGTCGGGGGAGGGAGGCGGGAAAGCAAGGTAGCCTTTCATCGAAAGGCTCTATGCGAGGCTGTGAGGAAGTGGGCTGCTGGTGCTGGTTGGTTGGGTCTCAGAGAAAGACCCAACCGTGCTTAGTCAGCCAACTCGAGGAGGAGCGTTTCATCATCGCCACGTCCACGACAGAGTCTCATAATTTTGAGGGCGATATTGGCTTGCCAAAATGCTTGTTGATAAATGCATATATCTTGAATGGCCCAAGATACCTCGGCTCTCCATATCTTCGTGTAATGACCGTGGTAGTCACGTTCTCCGACGAGCCGAAACCCGCAGAGATAGTTCAGCCAAGTGCAGCAGCGGATGATCTGTAGTTGTAACTTGTAGGCATTTGGAAGGTTACGGTCAGGTTCAATGATTATTGCACCCTCATTTACACGCCCAAGTCAGGCTCTCAGAACAGTGACGTTTGACGGAAATTGTGAAAGGAATGTACATTAGATCTTCTATGGACATCATTACTACATGCTTCAAACCGTTCTCACAGTGTGCGCATCACGCTGAGGAGAGTGCGTTTGTGTGGCATTGCGCCCTAGATGTTAGCCAGATATCAGAAAATGCTCTAAGAAATAACTAGCTAACAGGCAGTGAATAAAATTTGTTTTGCTCGGAAAGGGTCGGGGAATGAATGTCTGTACGACATGTTTTACCTGGATGTCAGTGAGACGTTTGCGAGTCCTCTCACAGACATATTGTTGACAAATTTGAGCTGCTCGGAACTGGACATCCGGCAGACAAACGGATAATACATAGTACCATGGTCATGCAGTACGTTCATCAGGCATTGGGGGTGGGCTCACAAATCATTATAACAAGTGTTGTTCAGTAAGAGAGGGGGAAGGAAGTGATACCCTCTGCTTCGTATCCGTCAACATGCGACTCGAAGATATGCCATTCATGAAGTGGTTCGTTGGCAAAGTTAATGCAAAGTTGATCAAGGGAGTTTGGGTAGCTTATGATATTTAAGTCGGGACCAGAGAAAGATCGGAGATCGGAGACTGACGCAAACCATCGCATGGTGCATGAAGGATCGTATGCAAGCTCGGAATACATGGGCATGAACAATAATACAACAAAATTACTGGGCAGAAGGTATCAACATTGCGTCAGAAATGATGCTTCTGAACTGCTCCCAGATAACCAGATGCGGAGGTGTATCTGACAGTCCACCATATCCACCTTTCAACATCCAACGTGACATAAACTCGCCCTCCATTGCGATCATCGAATTCCAACGAGACCACTTGCCCCGAGGGAATTCAGGGTGACCAGCAACAAATGCCATCCAGAAGAGCTCTCGCATCAAATGGTAGCAGCCCGAGTGCTTGGATTCCAGAAGAGGATCTGCTACTAAGCACACCTCAATCTGGTTTGCCAACTGCTCCCACTGATACACATTGGTGG